>JABASI010004561.1:0-13842 GCA_019776505.1 Tomocerus nigrus | reverse complement strand
AGAAGTGAATTGAGAAAATGGGATTTGGATAGAAGTGAATTGAGAAAATGGGATTTGGATAGAAGTGAATTGAGAAAATGAGATTTGGATAGAAGTGAATTGAGAAAATGAGGAGATTTGGTTAGGAATGAATTTGCATGTAGAGTGACGATAGGAAGCTATGTAGGTTCTTCATCTCCTAAATGACAAACTAACAATTGATGTGCTGTAGAAAATGATAAGATTCGGTCACCAAACAACATTTACTAACTGTTTGGTTGAATGTTTTGTCAAATCGTGTCATGTCATAAAATAATCTTTCAACTGCTGCACGTGCTTTTCATTTAGATCAGAGATCAGATCAAATCAGCAAAGCACTTAACTTCACTTTGAAAGGAATACATTTCTTTTTTTCTCAGTGACAATTGGAAAATCTATTAAGTCAGTGTGAGAAAAGAATAAATATTTACAATGGATCTTGTATGGATGGCTTAACATAGCCATAAATGCATATCTTGAAAAAAATCAAAAATCTATCTCAATTCACGAATCACTTTATTATATCTTTATTGTTGATCTTGCTTTTACTTTAACAGGATTTTGATTGATGGCTTTAGTAAGCAAACACAGTTAATATATAATAGAACATTGTGAATATAGAGTAAAGGATAAGGAGAAGAACAAGTAATTAAATATGTTGATTTTACTTTGATGTGATAGCATTTGACATAAATGACAAAATCCAAGTGTTTTCTAACATTTCCCTCTGTTTATGGCCTTATCACCCTTTGCTAATTCAAATGCAAATTAGTTCACTCTTTATTTTTCATACAAACAAACACTATAAATCATAGAGGAATCCACTCGTGTACGCATTATCCTCCATTTACATGTTTTACTTGGTTATTGGACTGAACTGAACTTCTTTTCATCGTCACAGTCGAATGAAGAACAAGAAAAGTTTGCCGTTCTCGTTTCTTCTCTACTCTTCTAGTCTTCTCTCAATGAAAATCGTGATGATAGCTAAATACTAAGCAGCAGCAGCGACAAAAGGGAAACAAATCAAAACAATGGAAAGCCTTTGTGCATTGAAATTGATATCCTCTGATCTTGCTCTTCTCAGATGACATGACATGATAACTAACAATTCTCACTGAATCCAATGGACAGAGTAGCACGAATCAATCATGCGTCATTATTTTAATAGTCTTGTCGTATTTCTAATTATCTTTCGCCTAGTTATTCACAATTACAACCTAAAACAAAACAGCGACTTTCATCTCAAAGTCTACTTACTTATTACAATCATCATACGCCCATCCATATACAAACAGATACACATACACATACACCGCTTATTATTTACTCATCAATTCAGCAGACACATAATATCTAGTACTACTACTTGTTTACTGTAAGTATCTAGTATATTATCTTATCTGTTGTCTCCAACTTTGCAAAAAATGTGAACAAAATTTTACACGCAAAATCTGCAAACTTTTATGGATCATGTACACCATTTTTCACATAATTAGTAATAATCAGACGGACAGACGGACAGACGGACAGACGGACAGACGGACAGACGGACGGACAGCATGACGGATCAATCTTAACATGTAGCTCTGCTACATAATAATTATACTATATAGTGTTTTAACTTTCATTATTTAAAATATTATTTCTTTCGTGTTCTTACATTTTGTTTGTTGTCTTTTCCTGGCCTTATTTTCTCCATTGATTCTTATTTCTAGCCTTATTTTCTCACATTATTCTTTTTCCAGTTTGATTTTTACATTTATTTCTAGCTTTGTGTTTACATTAGTTGTAGTTTTGTAACCTTATTACTATTTTGTACATTGCTTTTACCATTCCAATTTTATTTATTTCTTCTATGCTCATTTTTGTCATTTTAGTCTTTTTGTACCTCATTGTTACAGTATCCCATTAATCCTTATAACTTAGCCTTACGTTTTAGATTTATTCGCTGGCATTTTATTATTTTTTCCAGACCTATTTTTCCAGTTTATACCTTTCCTTTAGAATAATTTTTGCATCCTTTTTTGGTGGACTAGAATTAAATTTTACTTATGAGTATGAGTTATTTTTAGAACTTTTCTACAATAGTGTCACCAATCAAACCAATCACTTTTCAAAGAAAAAGAATCAAACATATAAAAATTCATTCTAGGTATAAATAAAGTCTTGGTGTCATTATTATTACATGCATGAAAAACATGTTATCATATTATCGGCATAATGTCATATGAAATTATTTCCATAACTATTACCTATCCTGATTGGAAGAAATGTAGGTGTGTGTACTGTACTACGTGAGATACATATGTAATCAATAAACGAATATATTCTTCATTTGTTCTCTAGTCTCATCATTTGCAGTTTTGGCATTGAATTTCGGGTGTTTATCCGATGACAGTTTTCGTATTCGTTCAGGAATGGATAGAATGGATGAGAATATTTTGGAAGTGGATGAGCAACTGCAGTTTTCGCTATTGAAATTAATATCATTATGATCGCACTTTTTGCTTTTGTTTTCTCTTGGCAATGGAGTAGTGGTGATTGGCACTCCCAATTCCAAACCGGCTCTTCTTATCTGAAGTTCCTCGCTAAGAAATTGTGCATTTTGCCCGTTAGGAGTATTGGGATGGTAGACATGTTGGTAGTGGGAGAAGGACCATCTACGGAAGTTCTCTCTTTCAATTTCACTCCTAGTTAATTCAAGCCTATGGAAATCTGAGATGTGCTGCGTATTTTCTGCTGTCAATCCATAAAAATTAGGAGCATATGTGAGTTGACCGTCTGAGAGATTTCGAATTGCTCCTCGATTTTTAATTTCTCTGTCCTTTAGTGGCTCTGGTAATTGCAAGAGAGATTCTTTCCTTATTACTTGGTCTTCAAGACGCCTTTCCTCTTTAGGGCTTGACGATGCACGTGGAATCGTCTCTGATGTCAATGGCTCAATTATACAAAACGCATAGTCATGATGAACGATTGAAATTTTTCGAGTACGGTTATTTTTACTGGGACTCATTTTACTGAAACAAATGACAAAGAATTGCTTTATTATTACATATATTAGTTAGGTACTCTCTGATACAATTTACTCTACAGATAAAATTGTGCATCAAGTTCCCACCTAAAATTACCCTAAAGTATATTATTATACCTTTTGCGAATAAATTCCAAACGATGAAAAATTTAGAGCAATAAACTTGTTAAATGTTTAAATTAATTATTATTTGAGTATTTTTCAATATAGGTAATCGCTATTTTGTATATTATTTGTATTTAGTTTGCACTTTTTTGTGATGTGATTCACAAATAGGAAGTTGAATGTTTATGTTCGTGATTATTTGCAAAGCAGAATTAGCGACAGTCACAAAAGTTCCTGCTTATTTATAGTCAAAGACAAAGATAATTGTTTCAGTCCATCTATCCTGCGATAACATTGCAAAATCATATTAAATATATCAAACCTTATAACTTTATGTTGTTTTAATTTCAGATTATGCGACTGTAGGAGAATTGTAAAGACGCAAATGATTGAGTATCCGTCGTTATTATGTCAGCCAATCATCTACTTTGTATATCTATCAGAAAGCAGACTGTGATGTGATAACTATAATGATAAGCTATTAAAACGTAAGTTATTGTTATTACCATCTGTTACGTATTGTGCCATCTTCAATGCATTCAAGCTTATCATTAGAATTTTCAATCATAAGAGCATTTCATGAAATGAATACATTTCAGATTTTCTTGCAGCGTAGATAGATGGATACACTAGAAACTCAGATCCATACTTAAATATCTTGATCGATTCCAATAAATTCCATGCTAGATCACATTTTAAAGATATTTAATGAATTTTGTTTAAAACATCATAGTGATTATCATATGATTGACAAATGTTACAATTGCAAATTATAATGAGACAGCAACATTCTGCGGGAAGATAATTAGTTTCGGATTGATGTGTGGTAGAAGGTGGGGTCACCACAAACCGCTAATTATAGCTTCATGTATATTATCGTATTAATTATTTATATCTGCTCTTGTATCGATTCTATCGATCCGTCGATCGATCGTGTTAGATGGGGCATAGTGTTGCTTTAGACTAGTTTAGTTTAGACAGAGAGCAGATTTAGTAAATGAAAATGTCGTGCCTGGCATCTGTCAAAGAAATGTAAGATAAGCAGCATAAACGGTTGATGGATTCGGTTGATTATAAAGAGAAGTAATAATCCATTAATGGTAGACAAGAGAAGACAATGTCTGACGGAAAAGTTTTAAGGTGTCTGCATGGAGTGCATGATGACAGACAGATGTACTACAGAGTGTGTGCAGATGTTGTTCATCATGAATTAATCCCCTGATCGCTAAAATCTAGTTGGGCTCATGGCTCATCACATGAAACATTTATCAAATATGCTAAATATATTTAACTAATTCAACTTAGAGCTAAAAATAACATAGCATCTGCCTTTCAGATTAATTCCCTCTAAAAATAACTGTAATATGTAAATATATGAAAATATTTTCTTCGGAAAGGTCAAGCCGATTTGGGTCGATATATAATTCCGCAGTTCATTGCGTAAATTTTGGCTATTAATAATCAACAAAGTCAAGAAATATTTTACGGAAATTAATAACATAATTTAATCTTTTGAGGATTAACTTTCATGTCTTCAATTAATTTTGCACTACAAAAAACAGCATCTGCCTTCCAGATTAATTTTGTCTGAAAATGACATAAATGAAAATATTCTTCTTCGGAATGGTCAAGCCAATTTGGGTCGATAAGTTAATCCTATGTACGTGGAATAATTATGGAAATTAATTTCGAAATGGAAACTCATTTGTCATTTTAATGGACACGTTTTAAATTTTTATGTGCGCATTTTGTGGTGTGTACATGTGGGAAATAATCTCATTAAAATGGGTAATCATGTAGAAGAACATGTTCTGTTGCATGTCTCATCCTCAAATTAACAAAGTGAATTGATATGATGGAAATAATTAAGTTTCTTTGCCACCACAGAATGAACAATGGGAACCCGATCGATGGGTACAAGATCTAAAAATTTCGTTTAATTTAAAGCGTTGGCTAATAAATGTGATTATTTTTGCCTCCCATAAGCAATAAATTAGGGATGATAATGGGAAGAGATTTGTTGACTCACAACAACTCTGCAATGAAATAGAAAGGAGAAGAAGTGAGAAAGTTAAATTAAAGCCTCCCTGTGATATATGGTTACATTTAACTTAAGGCAAGCAACTGTTCTGTATTTTTGAGTAACTTTCTATCAATATGTGTATAAATGAGACTTTGGTTGTGGTTATATAGCTATTATATTATAACGGTGTAGGGTGTGCTCGTGTGCTGACTGTACTGTGTGCTTTTCTGTTTGTAGAAACAATAATATTAATATACAGAGTTCCTTGGATTTTGCATGCCTATTATCCACTTTATAACTTAAGGTTGGTGTGACTTGGTCCAGCTGCATGTGTTTCCCTACTCCACTCTACCAGATAGAAAATAACTGGATCTGTATTGGATGGAAATGGAAAAAGTTGACATGGACAGATAAACTATCCGGGAGGTTTACAACCCTCTGACAGTTTCAAAATCTTTATCTGAAACTCTTTCAGATGTTTTTCATGCAAAACTGCCTTTCGTGCCTTTTAATTTGAGTCACACTAAAAATGGTGAGACTTGTTTTTCTGCCATTCAGATGAAAATTTCGAAAATATTCGAGGTTTGTGTGAGCCTCCTGGATATTTTATCTGTCCATGTCAACCAACTTTTCCCATTTTTATCCATTACAGATCCTGTTATTTTGTATCTGGTGGAGTGGGAAACACTTAAAGCTAAACCAACGACAACCAACCTTAATCCTATTGTACTGACTACAAGTAGACGTAAGTAGCAGTAGTAGCAGGACATAAAAGCTCTTGTAGCATTGAAAGTAGTTTTTTGCATTGACTTTTTGGCTCCCTTCTTCTTCTTCTTTTATTTCCCTCTCACCTCACAAATTGACGACGACAAAATTATGCAGAACATCATTCATCCATGTCATCCAGATGAAAGTTCATATGTCACATTTAATAAGATTAATATCCCAGAATTCCCATTCTTATTTTCTTATTGCATAGCAAAACAATGGAATAATAATCGTGCCATAATGGCCCTAAGCTTTATAGCTCGTCTACTATTAATAATAATATGTATGCTAATTTACTAGATAAGTGCATTATATCTTTACCCCAATATTATATCATATATTTTATATACTTATATACATAGATACTGATTTTAACAATAATAAACTGAGGTGAAATGGAGATTCTCTATTGTGCAATGCAAATTGTTTCTTAGAAAGCCTTGTTATTCGATCTTTCAGTTTTTAAATCGGAATGTCTCCAATGAATGCGTGCCAAACATGTGACAGACAAGATGCATTGCTACACACTTTTATATATGGTACATGCATACATACCTATTACATTTTACATATAATATTATGCATATTGGAGAAATGACATAATTATAGTCTAGATGTACAATGTACATCCACTTCCACTTCCACAGAAGAAAATAAAGACGCAAAAATATAACCTGAATTTTCAAACTTACAAGTAGCATTCATCTAAAAATCATTCAAAGCAGAAGAGAAAAAGGACTAACTAATCTTATGGATAGTATTTAATATTAATTCTGTCAACATTTTATTGCCAAAACAGATTTCTATTATCTAATTTTAAAACAAGTTAAAAGTGAATATATCACAGTTTATTTCGCAACACAATTACAAACCATGAACAGAATTCAAAAGTAAAATAAATGATATTACCTATGCGAAATATTTAAGTATGTGCGATCAATAATAATGTTTGTAATCTGATTCCTAAGCATTAAATTAGTGTCGTGCTTCGTGCTATAAAGGTGTAGACTTAACAATGAAAGGAGGTAGAATGTTTATAATAATATTATTATCTGTATAGATAATATTGAAGTACGTAATGCATATAGTATAGTAGGTATATCGATGTATTTGCATAATATATTTTCTTAAACCGGAATTTGGAATCTAGTGAGCTTTGATAAAGAAATAACGAGGAGAAGGTATTCCATTGTAATTGATAATGATTGATAATTATTCAGTTAGTATAGGTATAGTACAATACTTATAGTTACTTATAGTAGTATACTTATGTAAAGAAAGATGACCTTTTATCTTTCTGACCTTATGTCCTGCAAGTGATCATGATGATCAAGATATGTCGCCTCCCCGTCGTATATAGGTAAATAAATACAGATAATCACATCCATGTATAACCACTATAACTAAGTAAGTAAAAATATATGAACAATGCTATACACTTATCTTCACTTCTATACATTATGCAATAAAATATGAGCAGCTAAAGGAATTAATTTACAATTACAACCAGTTATCTTCATTTTATATGATGCAACGAGTATTATTATTCTCTTTAGTATGACTGTTCTAAATATACTTCGAAAGACAATTTTACGATACATAAGTTCGTCACCTTACATGCCAATTCATTTCTATACAAATCTCCAGATTTCCTAAATTCCATTTTATTCAAATCTCATTGTTTTCTCGATTTAATTTTATTCCAATCTTGTTTTCTCGATTCAATTCTTTCAAAATCTCATCATTTTCCCAATTCGATTCTATTCAAATCTCCTCATTTTCATTCGATTCTTTCAAAATCTCCTCTTTTTTCAATTCTATCCAAATCTCCGCATTTTCTCAATTCACTTCTACCCGTTCCTCATTTTCTGTATTCACCTGTATCCATAAGTATAAGTAATAAGTACCTACATAAGTTACGATTCATTTTTTAAAAAAATGATTTGCTGAATATATAAACTGCTATATATGCAAGAAATGCAAGAATCAATGTCAATAATTATGCGTTCTATGTCAAATTTTCTTGTAAAATAGTAGAGTTTTATTAGAAATATTTTCATTATGTAAGATTCACATGGAGGAGTCCTTAAATATGATGGCAATAAGTAGCAATAAGTAACAAACCATAATTTTATATATGTATCAAAACTATATCGCGAGTTCTTAGCTATTTTAGACTTAGACGTAATGTGTAGTGGTAAAAAGTACATAATATTTTTACCGAGTAGTGGTACATGTTTGAAATTGAACGATACAAAAAAAGAAAAGAATAGAATCATATTAACTATTGCCAGTCATAAGTAAACGTGGATGTGTCTGAGTTTTTCGCATATTTCAATCGGAATTTCGTCTAATTCCAGAGGATTCTCATTCCCTGTTGCATCAATTTCCTCGTTTTCTGACGATTGACGTCCAAAAAGATTTTTCAACCATTGCTGTAATGTCTGTTTCGATTTTTCCTTCTCCACATTTTGAATAGCGACTTCCGTTTCTTCCATTAGGCAAACCTCTTTTTGAACAAACATGTGATGAAACAGTGATTCATATTGTGGAAGTGTCCATTCTTCACGCTTAGATAGAAAATCATGTTCTTCTACATCAGCCATTTTCTGCATTGTATTTTCGGTTTCTTCAATATTGCCTAATCCAGAGTTCTTTCGTTGATTTTTTGGAGCATCTTTATTGTTTATTGGCAGAATTGGAACTGTTGGAAATTGACCGTACTCTGTAGCACTAAATTTTGACATGAAGAGTGTCTTGATTGAATTTGTCGGTTTCATATTTCTGTAATTGCAATAAAGAAAATCAATATTTAGAATTAAAAAACCAAAATTGAAACTCGTGCCTCGTCTTAGTAAAATTAAAACTTTTATTTATATTTTTTCAATGAAAACGCATGCGTACTGATTATCTTTAAATGCACTTTCATTTTCACCGGTTTATATCTGAACAACTGAAAATATTTTACCTTTTTATAGTCAGACAGTGAGTTGTGGAAAGGCCAATTTAGGAAAACACAGAGAAAAGCGACTAGTCGAATCTGTCAGTGTCTTCAAATCAAGTTTATTTACTCGAAGATGATGGTCGCAAAGGCTCTCAATCTTTTCAAACAGAATCTCCAGTATTTATACTTAAGGTACTTAATTCCTTCAGTTAGAGTAGGGAAACGTTAATATCTGTACGAAAACGTTCCTGGTTTTCACTTCCGGCTTCGGAAATCTCAAGGAAGTAAAATTTGTAGGAATTTAAAGATGGGAACTTATTATTGTCTCCTGCTTCTGTGCCGAGTGTCTTTACTTTAAGATAAGTCGACCAGTCGATCTCTCTCTATTAAATAGTATTTACCCAGTTGTTTTTCCTCCCTCCTGCTACTCCTGCATAACTACCATTCACATCAACTTTAATAAGTGTTTATTTATGTACACTCTGTCTGGTTGTCTGCTTGCTGTTTCAGTTTTGAGAACCAGTAATACGTACATTACCAAGTAAATATTATACTTATCATCATGAACCTAATATCATTTTAAATCCTAGCTGCGTGTGGTACTAGTACTTGGCATGACAAATAAAAATATCTGTATAGAAGTGTACTTCTGTACTCTGTACAGTCATCAAAGTCAGCACTGGATAAGATTCCATTGCCTTTTACTAGAATTCCTCTACACTGTGCCACATATCCATTTAGCACTCAATTATTTTCATACACAGGAAAAAACCATAATCCTATTGGATAAAGTTATGGAAAATCCTTACATAACGTCATCCGTTCATGGAAGAGCTTGAGGCAATTGTATAGAGTAGGTACTCTACTCTTAATATTTTTAGTAAAATATAGCTAATAAATACTAATTATAAGTTGCTTGATTTCCCGAAAAATTATGTCATTAAAAAATATAATGAAAGTACGAACTTGTAACTTTCCATTGAGCTGAATACCTTCATCACACTCCCGAAAATCAAATAAATGAGGTTTTTCATAAAATTCGAAAAAGGTTCTCAAGTGGTGAGGTGAACTTCCGATATTTGTGGTCTATTTACATATTAATAACTATTTTAAATAGAAAGTTGTATAATTTTAGGTAAGCATTTGTAATTATTGCCTTTTGTGTTATTGTACAACGAAGTTTTCCCTATATGCATAAAATTAAATTGCATGTAGATGAATAATTTTAGCTTGGCCTAAACAGCGAGTGCAGTCTGTGGTCGGTATCATTTATAATGTTATAATGTTAGCTATTTGTTTTGTGACACGGTGTATTCGATTTACTTTTAAAGATCCAAAGTAGCATGTACCCATAATAACAATAACTGTTGTAAGCAAGACATGTGAAAACCTCCTGACGAGACTGACGACACAGTTAAATCACCTAAACTAGCAACTCTTAACACAGCAACAGGCGGCGTAGCTAACTTCATTTTCGGGATATCTGTTTAATTTTCCGTTGCAGTGTTTTAACAGCTGCTTTATTGTCTGATTAAACAGCCCAATTCTTATCTTATGTTAATACTGCAATGGTCAGAGTGTTTTAGGACTAGGAAAGATGCCTAATGTCATTAGCCATTATTCCATTTTAATAGTAGTTGTTATTGCGAGACCAAAACGGACTTAGAACACGACGGAATTATTTATGTGTAGGTTTTCTGTATGTATGACTCGACTGTATAATATGTAGTTGAATTATTATTGACCTCTGATATGGGATTAAGTGTAGAAATAGCGTCTCCATATATAAATCTGGGTATAATTTAAGAGCTCAAGGTTACTTACAGACTATTTCCAGAATGGTAATTTTCCAGATTAATTTTTTATAATTAAACCAATACAATTTTGAAACAACAACTGGATGTGTCTGAACTGAAATAGAGACACAAGTCTGGTGTGGTGCCAACAAGATTTAATTACTGGCATTACCACTCATATTATTGTTCTAAATCGTGTCATGCATTTGCACCGTACAGGTATATACTTACCCTTTTACCAATGCGATTCTATCTTCCTTTTTCGCATTTACTAATGTTCAATACTATCAATCTGGAAATGAATGA
Organism: Tomocerus nigrus; assembly: GCA_019776505.1. Taxonomy (NCBI): domain Eukaryota; kingdom Metazoa; phylum Arthropoda; class Collembola; order Entomobryomorpha; family Tomoceridae; genus Tomocerus; species Tomocerus nigrus. The sequence goes on along the minus strand of JABASI010004561.1, from coordinate 2,851 downwards.
ACATTTAATGTAATTTTGCTGTTTCAGGAGAATCAAACATTAAAAATAGGTAGTCATCGAACAGAATCAACAACGATTATGAGAACAAATTCAAATGGCATAATCTATAAATTTCAGAATTTACATACTAATTGTCTTTCGTAATCTAGTTTTTTTCCTTCCACAGTGAAAGGGGCTTATTACTGTTATTACATTCAATTATCATATTCTGACTAATTTAAGCATTTTTGTGTGAATATTTCTTTTGCAGTCGATTTTTACCGTAATTAGTATTCTTTCTCATTTCTATCATTTGTCTCCTGCATTTTTTATTTTAGAATATATAATGGATTCATCATTTCTATTCTAACTAATATGGTAAAATTTCATTATTCTTCAGAGACAATACGCTAACTAAATTATTAGTCTTTAAAATTACTCAGATTTGAACTGTGTGTTAAAGTTCATGTACTTATAATACCTACATGAAAAGATTAACAGTATGGCAATAGATAGTAAATAGTAAATGTTCGTTGTTCTTGCACAAAGTGCAATGGTGATAAAATAAATTACTTTAAAGCTAAGTGTATAGAGGTATATACGGATTAGTAAGTACTAAGTACACATTTTCGAAACCTTGCCAGTTGATCCACGTCCAAAAATTCTTAGACGTTTCGTCTTTAATTCGCTTTTGACTTGGCTCGTACATTGCACCGATGCATTGTACTTTTATACATTAAAGCTATTACGTAAAGTAGACAAATGCACCTTATTCTGTCGTAAATGAGTTACTATTTGAAATCTGTTGAAATACAATTATGGCTAGTGCTGGTACAAGGTATACGAACAATGGACCAATTTCTTATAACTACTTACAAAATATATTATGATAGGCGACTAAATGTTTTGTATTTACACGTCGATATAAATTAAAGACACTTGAAAACGTGGTTGAAACTACTCTGTGGCGATGACTGATGAATTGGAATTGATGAATAATCAATGTTTGACTTTTAAGAGTTTTTATTCAAATAGTCAGGGGTAATTAGACCATTGACTCGATAGCAATTAAAAGTTTCTTTGAATTGCATGTGAATTGATATTAGCTGATGAAAAAATGTCAATAATATTTTTGGAAACTCAATACTGCTGTGCTTGTAAATACTTAAGTTGGTAATGCAATGGCATGTGTGCACTTTATTAATAATTGCGGGGTACCTCTAGTAATTTTAATGAAAGTATCTGCATTTAACATTTTGTAAAATCAGTCAAGTTGCAATTTGAGAGGAAAGAAAGTTATAATTGCAGTTTGGAAAAGATGATAACAGTCTTTCTGTGTATTGTTAGTGTATTAGAATATTAAAAGGGCACTAATTGTCAGCTGCATATAATATAATGAGCAATGAGCTTTCACTGGCGATGAAAATAATAATTCTGTAATAATTTAGAAGTCATCACGGCTTTCTCTTGCTTGGTTGTTGTAATTGCAAGGAGAAATGGAGGAAAGTTTATCTTCAAAATTGATCTCTCTCAAGTGAGCTGTTCCGAATGCATATGGTTCCAATCGGACTCTGGGTCCTTGACATCCAGGGTGCTTGTAAATAATAACACAGGCTGCAGGGTCAATAGAACTTGTCAAATCATCCCATTCCATCGGGATATTCAAACAGGCTCCTCGAACGTCCAATGATGCCGAACGACCTGGATAATTGTATTGATATCGAATATTTGGCATGAATTTATTAATTCAGAGATGAAAATAACTAAAAATTCGTATCTACGAATATTTTTCTTGATTTTATTTCAGAAAAAATCTTGAAAAATACCTTTGTAATGCTTGTGTTCATAAATATTAACAGAGAAAGCTGCGGATTGAGCGACTAAGGAACACAGGACCATGGCTAAGAGTGCAAAGCACAAATAGACTTTGCTCAAACCCATTTTTGCCTATTCACACTTTAAAAATTGGAAAACTTTGTTCACAATTAATTACAATGTGTGTATAATCCAAACTGTCAACTTCAAAGCTTCCTTTTCGATATTTACTGGTGAACTGAAGGAAATGTGGAGAGTTGAGTTCTTATTTATAAGACTTTTCTTCCTTTCCTCATTTATATCTTCGAATGACAGTATTAGTGTTGGTAGTAACAGAATCAAGAATAGTTTTGGGCTAAAAGCTAAAAATATCAAGGAAGTTTCAGGAAAGGAACAGTTGAATCTCGATCAAAGCTCTTTGTCGTGCAAGATTGAATGTGAAGGTTGACACTTCTTCTTCCAATGATTTTGGGCTAAAAGCTAAAAATATCAAGGAAGTTTCAGGAAAGGAACAGTTGAATCTCGATCAAAGCTCTTTGTCGTGCAAGATTGAATGTGAAGGTTGACTCTTCTTCTTCCAATGAACAATAGAGTCCTAGTAACAATGTTACGATTCTAGATGTGAAAACGAACTTATCTTTAGAACCACACTGTATTTGTAGGGCTTAAACACCAAATTCAATCTCGTGACTTCCGAAAGTTTCTTAACCTACGTTGTTCGGAAAAGATAGTAATGTTGCTATCTGGGTTAAAACATTCGGCTGCAATCGAATTTACTTCTTCGACCTCTCCGGTGACTTTCACTATAAACTATATACGTACTCCCTAGGGCACATGTAGTACCTACCTTTCTATTCACAGAAACGATGCAGTTTGACATTTGACATTATCTTAGTCGTGACAATTTAACTCGTACTTCGGTTTTCAGATAAAGCGTACAACTCGAATTAGTCCACCAGGGTGAAAACTATTCCATCAGAAATGTCTTATGTCAAAATGCGGAAATTAAATAGTGCACCCTCAGGGGTGAACTATGAAGAATGTTTAATTACTTGTG
>JABASI010004560.1:0-13843 GCA_019776505.1 Tomocerus nigrus | reverse complement strand
GTTCTGTTGAGCTGTGTTTAGCCTTGACTTTGATTCAACCGCCTACGCTCTCAAACACGATCCAGACTTTAGTCTGTCAATACCTATAAGTAGAAAGTAAAGGAATTTTTGTAGGGGTAGCTTCCATCATTAGAACTTTGCCTTAGTTGAAGAGCAAATTGCATGAGTGCACCACAGGACGGAATTAAATGACAGACAGGAAATGATCTAATCTCAGCAAGCCAGCCTCCGTCACATTTTGTGTACTATCAACTGAGATTTGCTCATTCTTCCTCCACCTCCACATATACCTTTAATATCTTCCGGAATCTGTACATCTCTCTCTCTGGCATTGTCTATCCTATTTCATGGCTAAAGACTATAATTTATTTTCCTTTCAATGGGAACTACTATATAGCGTGGTAGCCGAGTGAGTACATAATGCTGTGGAGGCTACATCAGGAGATGAAAAGCAGAAGAGATACGGATCATTTATTTAATGCTTAGATATAACAATAAGAGACGGAATTCATTTGGGGCAAAAGTAGAGAGGTGAGGTGGTTCTAGTTAGACTGGAGCTGCCGGCAGAAAGAGAGACGCTTCTCCTCTACTTTTATTTAATTAAACCCTTGCATACGTTACGTAGGCACGAGACGACTAAATAATATTCCATTTCATTCACTTAGTACTGCGTTTGTAATTTGAAGATGAGCACTTCATAATGAGTAATTTGTTATTTAAATGTCATTAGGAGAAATGAAAGAATCTACTTCTACCTACCGATATCCTTGCAGTCATTGCACACTAGATCGTCCACACTTAATTTGCCATTACCCACTCTACCCACAGACCTGAAGCCTTACATATATCCATTCTGGGTCCACTATGAGCTAAATAATTAATTCATAATATTTGTTATGGCCACTTCAAAATGTTGTGTAAAATGCGAGGTTATTTGTTCCTTTTCCTTTGATTTGCTTCGATGGAGCGGAGAAAGAGGTGCACTTTCGCAATTGGACTTCATTTCGAGCTGACATGAAGGAATAATGAAGGTGGGATGGTTATTTAGGCATGTGTGTTATTTGGGCCAGTGAGAATTAAAAGCTGATGATCAACTATTTTCCCACATAATTATAGACACATGCTCCGCACTGGAAAAGTGTGAGCAGGAATTACTTGCAGTGCAGTGCCTGCCTATCTACTTCCTACAGCTACGACTACTACTCTGCAAGGACTCTAATTGCAATAAGTAGAGTCTGATGTGTGAGAGCCATTTCTACTTTTCACTAGCAACTAACTGTGCATGGATCTTCCGTTCACTCTGCTTTCCTTTCCAGAGTCACTACTAAATAAAGTGCAAGTACAAAAGGGAAGTAGAGGAGCATTGAGCCAATAGTTCTACTAGCTCACTGGGACGACAACTAAATAACATTGAAATTTCCATAGTTTCCCTCTCCATAATAAATGACTAACCTCAAACCAAATCTGCGCTAATTGAATTTTCTAATTCACTTTTAATTGCATCCACTACCATGTACATCTGAAATATCTGACTAATAATGTAAGCAAAAGACTTGAAACAAAAGATGGGTAGTTCAATAGCGAAACACGAGACGCCTAAGATTTTTATCACAAAGACTAAATTATGTAAATTCACGTGCAGATATTGAAGACTAACCTAAATACTCTGTAAACTAATTCTCTGAAATTCTTGTCAAGAGCCCCTCAAGTAAGAATCCTCTTTTTTCTCTCCAATTAGTGTTTGTGTATATGGAAATTGGATTCCTTTTTCTGCTCCCTCTGATTTTTATTCCTGCACTGTAATAACGTGTCACACTCAATTGCCATCTTCAGGAATTCTTTCTCGAAGTTGACTCGCTCCGAGCCCGAGCACAGTAGTTTTGGGTACTTCACACTGTAGTTACCTTATTCTTATACAGTTTGCTTTTTCTGCGACAAGTACTTATATGGCGTGTACTTCATTCAAATATTATGTCCTTTTATTATTTTTATACAAAGCACCACTGAATTATTCAAAGCTTTTCTTTTGTGACTCAGAATGTCTTTAGAATGTGACCCATTGATCCATAAAAACTGGAGACTCTCATCGATCTTCAATAAAGCATGGACTAAAAGCCGTTTAATTTGAAATACTCTCAATCTAATAGCGTCGGCATTAATTTATACCAAATTTGTTCTCCAAGATGTGGAAATTTTCCGCTCCCTTTCATCTTCATCTTACTCATTCACTACAGGACAACCACCCAAGCAGATGTACCATGTATCCAATTACTAACTAACGGTGCACATATTATTATATCAAAAGAATACAAAAATATGAAGTATACAATTTGTGTACATTGGCTCCTATGCTCTGGCGATGCATTCAGGCTAAGTATGTGCCCACTTTCATTCTTCTTCATTCTTAGCTCTTATCTCTGATTTCTGAGTGGTCTCCTTTAGAGGAGCATTAGCTCTGTGTGCACGTTGTAAACAATAGCGACTGATTTCTCAGATAAGGAATCTATTGAAAAGCTATTGTCGGTTCTGGATTACTTTGGCGAAGAGCACCATATTAAAAGTGAAAGCACAATAGCTCAGCCCAGAACATTTCCATACTGATCCATTCGGATTATAAACGTACAGATGCCTACGCTGTTACCCGATCAACTCCAAGGATTAGGACTCAGCGATATGCAAAACCATACAAAGAGCTAAATTACATTTCTACTTGATCTATAATTGTGGGGGTTTAATAAAAAGTATAGTGAAGCCCGTACAGCTAAATCTTTGATGTTTATTACGATAATAAGCAATTGAAAGCACGTTCTTTGAATCATTTCAAATTATTGAGACTGAATAGAAACTTGTGCAATCTCTTCGCTGCCGGCAACTACAATTTACCACTAAGCTCTCCATCCCTCACATAATTAATTTCCAAGTATATGTCAATGACAGGACAGCGGTCATGCACATTGAAAAAAATATTTATGGAAAAGTTTATCGCCACATATAAATGTTAGTTTAATATCGTCCTTATCAATTTTCAATAAACTCTAATGTTTTAAGAGAAAGAAAGAGAAATATGAAAATGCTCACATAAGTATCCGTCCGCATCAGTGATTCAAAGAGATTATTGAAATATAAAAATCCTTTGATTTTTTGATAAAAATAGACAAAATGATAGCCTATTGGAAATTATTTCTGAATCATCTATGCATATCTTTTGCAAATAGCAATGGGAATGCTACACATCATAAACTTTTCTAAGAAATTCGAATATGTGAATGAATGAAAGAAGACTTTCACTTCATGGAAAGCATCAAAAGAAAAAGTGCTGTACTCATAATAATATGTCATTATGTTTGTAAATAGAAATTGAAACTTACACAGTAGCACCAGGTACTTCATTCATTTTCAATTTTTAGCAAAATAAATATTTATAGGTGACCCGGGATAAATATTACTAAATAGCTATTATGATATATTTATATAATCCGATTACGTTGGTTTTAACGTAGAGCATTCTAGTTTTTAAGCCTGAGCCATACGAGTTGAAATGTAAGGATTAACATAGTTAAATTATTGTCGGTTGGTCGGTCGACTAATTACATTGTATACGGTCTTCGAGTTATATGCAGCTTAGGTTTTATTAGCAGGTTACACATAGACACTAACAATAAAGATTGAGTATTTTGCAATTATTTGCTATTTTATTTGTAAGCCGTAATTAAATCAGTCTGTTAATTTGAGTCTTGCGCTCTGTGCTGATTGTAAGGAGGAATGTAGATTAAATAAATTTTTCCAGACTTTTTGCAGACACTAGTATAATATTAAAGCTACTTACTTAAGTAGATTAGGTAGGTACATCAATATAATTTACACAAATAAAAAGCAGGTAGGTAGGTATTTCTAAGATGCAGTAGAGTCACAGCAGTCAGGATGTTCTTTTATATTCTTTTAGCTAATGACAATGATATATACATGTTTAGGATAATAAATAGATAGGATAAAGGTAGGAGCAGCATAGTCGTTTCGCATGGACAAGTATGGCCTGAGAGAGAGAGATTATTACACAGTCCGTTAAAGCCCGTTGCAGTGTATGAAAGGAAAGGGAAGAGAGTGTGCCAATTTAGGAAGGGTATTTTTCCGTAGGATTTTGTTTTCCGTTGCCCCCGAAGTCCAACGTACTATAATTAGGGAGAAAGGAGAGATAATCCAAGGAGGAAAGAGCAAGAGTTAATGATATGCATCCTGCCTTGTGTAATCCTAGCTGTTGAAAGTACAAAAATTACACTGTACATATTAAAAAGAGTTATTAGGCGAGATATTAGGTATAGCTTAATAGGTTGGGGCCTTTAGTTATCTCAGTCACAGAGGCTTTTATGAACATATAATATAAGAGATAATGTGTTTGCAGAGTGCAATGGAATTGTTCCAGCCCGTTCCAGAACTATTTGCCCAGATAATGATACTAAGGTGATGGAAAGCATTTGTGCTGAACTTGTTTGAACCCTTGTTTCTTTTCAGTTTACTTTTCTCTCTTTCCCAGACAGCTATGAGAGTAATGGCTAGAAACTGAGGATTTGTTCACTCTTTCCCCAAATCCCTTGCACTCGGTGAGTTTCAAAGCTTTTTCAACCCGTGCGGTTTGCATTTACAGTTTTTATTTTGCTATAACATGAACCATGTAGGAATCCAGAGAGGAAATACTGTAAACTCCCCGCCAAAAGTGCATTGACTATTTATAGTAGGGAGGAGGCTCTTGCTATGTTAATCACCAATGACAAGTGTAGCAAATTGGGAATGGAAATAGTTTAGGGGTGAGGCAGGTTATTTACATAATGTAGTGAGTCGGGGATCTAAATTGGGGTATTAAAGAAAAAATATCTTACCTTTGGCATGTTCAGCGTTGATATTCAGGCTGACATCAATGTCCACGGAATGTGTGTGACTTTGACCAATTGACAATTCTGTGTTGCCGCTGGAGTCTCGCGTGGTAATAAGTGTTCCCATGTTGACTCTATTCTTCACTAACTAACGACAGGGCTCAGCCTCAGCTCACAGTCACGGAGATATTGTATCTTTGCAACAGAGCAAAATGGCCACACTCTTTCCCGTCTAGTGAAAGTCTTTATAGAACTGCTGCGAGTTCGAGCCAAGAGTCAACGAGTGCTATGCCAGATGAGATGAGATTGCAGGGGATAGTAGCCGATGAGATGGAATCGTTTATGTGATTGACCTTAGGAGCAAATCGCTTCTATTCCACTCTCAAGTTATTTGCCTTCGTGCATGACCGTCTGGCCTGAAGTATATTTAGCTTGCAGATTTACTGAGGTGAGAAAAACAGGAGCGAAGCAGTTGACCACGAAGATAAGGATAGAGACGAGATGAGCCAGCAAAAGAGCAGTTAATGTCCATACGAAGAAAACAGACGCTTCCAAAGAATTCTCACTAAAGTGAAATTTCAAGTTCAATTTGCAGAAAATATACTTTCCCCCTTAGTTCTTATCCTTGAGTGACTCAATTGAGAAAACTGAAGTGAGACAAGTCCATTGAAAATGAGTGTGATGAAGAAAGAATTCGTTTCTAGTCCTTGGATGATAATACTCTGTAGGTTTGTCTTTGGTAAAAGTTAAAAAGTACGTCCTGCTGATTCACATTTGATTGACTCCTATCTAAGTGGTTTATTTTTTTCTGAGGAAACGTCAAATTATATCAAAAAATGAACTCAACCCGTTAGGCTTCAGTTGAAGTTGCATGGTGTAGAGCTTCAGTGCGAAATTCTAAGGTCTTCTGTGCAATTTCCTTATTTTGAAGACCGTCATTAGAAGAGAAAATTACTATTTTGGCTGGGTAATATTTCTTAGTTTCCTCTTGGCATTGGCAATCGTTTCCCTTTTACTACTAGTTCATCCCTTTCAAAATACATGTCAAGATTGCAGATTATTTATTAGGTACAGTGTACAGTCGTATCGTAGTAGGAAAAGTCAAATATCTCATAAATTATTCATATGTGAATAATAAAATTGAAGAATAAAAAAAATGTTCACAGCAAAGAAACACTTCCCTAAACAATAGAGTCCTTTATTTGTGTTATTTATAGTTTTAGGGAAAGCATTGTGTCTTGGGAAAACTTTTGGGAAACAATTTTCTATCGAAAATGCATTTAGGATTTAGAAGTCTTTGTTAGAGAAACTTTTCACTTTGGTTTTCGATGCTTCTGATTTATAATTAAAAGTGTTGAAAGTTGACAGGGAAAGTATATACGGAATCGAAGATTTTTATATTATTAGAGAGGTGACGATGACGTAGACAATGGTTTACTCGTATAAGTAAGTAATGAGTAGCAGACAGTTAGTAGGCGGAGTTGGTGACAGGATGATAGGAGCAAGTTGAGTTTAATCTGTGTTCAGAAAAGAATGAGGTAAGCTAAGACAGGCTGATAGAACGGACAAGTTAAAGCTGAGCTGAAGTTTCGTCGGCGAAAACGAGGAAAGGAGATAGGAATGATTCCATGTGAATTTGGATGCTAGGCTTTCTATTAGGGAAAATACAGCGAAGCTTTTTGTGGACATTGGAGGAAATTCTATTTTGAGATATTTTAGGGAAAAGTTTCAAATTTAGAGGAATGGGAGTGAAGGTTAAGGTGGTGTAGGGGAAAGTCGCAAATTGAGACAGAGACAAGATTGGTGTGCACTTGGCCTCAGTATTTCAGGAACAGGGAGTAATGGACAAGTGAATGGGGATGAGACTGACAGGTGGGTAAGTACAAGGATTTTTACACTTAGTAGGATTGACTTTTGAAAATTGGGACAGGGAATTCCGTTTTGATGTTGATCTTGATTTGACGAGAGATAGAGAGGGAATAGGGAAAGTGTCAACTGGAGTGTGGCTACCAACGGAAGATTTATAATTCCTGGCGAGGGCTGCTGTGTGGCCAAAGCATGTTGGCTTTGGATGTGAGGGAGTGTGCTGAGATGCAGTTCTGTGGCGTATTCTTCGGCGACGGAGAAAGTGGAATGTGGAGTGGAACTCTGTCAGAGGCGAAGTGACGGTTCTTAGCCAACTGTCGCTGACTACACCGATCGGGCTTGGGAGGGAGAGGCGGGCAACTTCCCTTCTCCCGTTCTGTCCTAGCGCCAGATCCTCGCTCTCTCCGTTTCTACACGTTCCTTTGCCAGCAAACCCAGCGACGGCCTTTCCCTCGACTTTCTTTTCCTTTCAAGTCCGGATTTCCAGTGGCTCCTCTCACCCGTCTTGTTTATTATTGTCAGAGCAGAATGCCCGTGGCTCCCAGTCTATCTCCTCCGTCCAGCTGGACTCGACCGCTTTCTAAATAGCTCGATGGACTAGTCTCCCGCTTTCCATGGCTACTCGCCTTTCGTGTCCCTGCATAATCCACTGCTCACTCACTGCACTACTTTATATGTATCTGTCCACTAGGTGAGCTGAGCTGACTAGTAAATTACATACTATCTCTATTTACTCCTGTCCTCCCTGCCTGCCACTCTCTGTCCTCCCAAATTCTATGCTACACTTTGCAAAAAACATTCACTCCACTGCTCTACTCTACTCTTTCTCGCTTTCTCTCTCTCACTCCACTTTCTCCTTTCGAAATCACAAATTATTGCATTCTCTTTGATTCAATTTGTTTGCTGTATATTAAATTTTAGACTTCTTTCAAGTACACAAACAGAGATGTTGCTGGAACACGTTGTAAATTTATGGATTTGATTATTTTCAGGTTTCTGCCTTTTAGCGACCTACCTTACCTGTTTGTTTTTATTAAGCGCAATGAGGGGGAAGAAATAATATAAAATAAAATAATATAAAATAAAAAATAATTTCACATTCAATTTTCAGCTATGTTTTTGATAGAACTAAGGTAGAAAGATTCCGTCCAATAAGCAACTGAACTCAAAGCTTCTGCTTCCCTTTGAATTTAATTGACATTCTTTACCATACATAACGGCCTAAAAACTGCTTTTGCAATAATGCATCCTGAGTCAGCCCATAGGGTCATGTTGGTATAATGCCATTTGGCAGCGTCACATAATACGACGCACTCTGCAACTGTTTCATGTGAAATAAAATTACATTTAACCACGTGAAAAGTATTGAATTCTCTTTTCCTGTCCTCTCGTTATTATTTATAGGATGGCCTAGCATGAGTGGATGAACTTGTCATGGCTAAAGGCTGGCGAGTGGAGCAGTAAGGTCGATTCCACTGATAATAACGTGCCAACTGTAATATGACCTGATCTAAAATTTACACTTTAACAGGTAGGTGCCTATTTAGTTATTGAGCTTTTCATTCAAGCACTTTATCTAATTATCAACCACGTAACATGACACGACACTAACGAAATAATTCTTCACCGACAACATCCTGCTCATCGCAAACAATTTTTATCTTTTTGTGCATCAGTAATTGACAAAACTGAAAACTATACATACTTTTTAATACTGAAGCAATTATAATTGAAAGTTCAGCAGGAATAATTGTCTCGAGATAGTAGGTTCCGCTACGAAACCGTAATTTAATAACGCATATTTATGTCAACTTCATTTCTATTGCATGTTTCAGCCTTTGTGACCCTTGCCACGAGTTTTATTTTTATCGCTTTGGTATTTATTGATTTTATTTACATTGCTTTGAACAATTTTAGTGGTTGGTAGGCCTTTATTGACGCTAATAAAAACTGACAAAGAGAACCCTGGATTTTGATGTTCTGAAAATGGGTTTTTTATGTTCTGATGCATTATATGCGAAATTTGAAAGGCAGAAAACTCAGCAATCATTTATTGTAAACATTTTTTCACATCAATTCTTAAAATAAAGATGTCGTATAATATCTACCTCACATATTATATATAGTAGATTGGTAGATATCTGTAGATATTATAAGGAGTGATACCACACATTATACATTATACTATACACTGAAAAACACTTTTAATTTTTGTACAAATTCTGTTCTTTGCCAAATTGTTTTCCACATTCCTTGGATTAAAAACGTGGCCGTCGTTATTAATTGCGAAATCAACCAGAAAAGTCAGTCAGAGGATTATTTTCATATTTCTTATAATTGCTATAATTACATGTTCAAATGTATGTAGATTACTACTACGTTTCTTCTTATAAGTTCTATGCATGTCACTCGATCAATAAAGACGCTTATTCAAATCTACATTTTTATTTTCTTTTGTATGGCATGACATTTCTTTTCACATGGCTCAAGCTCATCAACCATCATACTTACAAGGAAGTCATTTCTCTGTGACGCGAAGGAAAAAGAAAACTGCCGATACAATGATGGCATTACGTCCGGAATCTTTAACTTGTGTCATGACACAGAAACCTTGAAGACAACTACTGTTTCACATTTTCCGCATCATTACGAGATTATGCGTGCTATATATTACACAGGCCTTAGGCCTTAGATAGAATAAGCATGTTTTATGTATGAGTGCACAAAGATCCTTTTTTACCGATTGTGCATTGGGGCATACATACACAATGGCTTATACAGCATTAGGTATCTACATACAAACACGTATATACCTACCTATGTAGATATGGATATAATATGTATGTAGTTTATTTCTATATGAACACGCACTGGATACGCTAGGAAAATGCTTCAGTAATCTCTTTTCCTTCTATAATTGATACATTGATTGTAAGATTAGCTCTTTTTGTCACGGCAAGGTTACCACCTGTACAAATCTGTAGTTCTTCTATTTATTCCACGTGCCACCGCAGTGGACACGCTTTAATTGAGTTTTCTACTTTGCTTCTTTATTCGTTTCGTGATGTTGCAGAATAAAAAGGAAAGTCCATTAAAATATCGAATAGATACTATGTACTCTTTCTGATGTCTTGGACATAATGCAACATGCAGAGCTTGCGTGCAGATGTAACACGTAGGCAATTTTGAATAAAAATATTGTATATTTTTAGTTTGCATTTCATTCTGCTTTAAATATACGATGATTACACCAAATGACTTAATAGACGTGGTAAGTTGGTAAGTTGAAAATTGACAGCTATCAAAGCTTAGTTCTCCTACGCGGTTTCCTTTACCTCTATGCGTTAAGTTCGGAGGTAGTTTTCTGAAAGACAAGATTACTTTTCCCGAAAGCAAAGTATTTGTATATCTAACTATATAAGGACGTCATTAGAAAAGAGCATCGACATAATCCCACATTCAAAAATGGAGGTACATAACATTAAAAATAGTCAACTAACATGTACTGATTGAGTTTGAATGATAACCTGCAAAAGGGAAATTGAAAACTTAATTTAAAAAAATAGGTCTTTAAATATCTGAAGAGTAGGAACAAAATATGAATTTGAGAATTTAGAAGTTTAATACATGCATGCATGACATATTCCTTTTATTGGCAGGCACTTTCTCTGCTACAGAGACAGCAATCAGTTTCAATATCCTCCCGTGTTATTAATACAAATAATAAATATTTAGCTCGCGATGCAATGAAAAGTATTTATACAGTAATAATTACTGATTAGTGATTACATAGATTAAATATCTGTTCAATCATTCCGTTCAAATTCATAAGAAAAGTCGGGTACTTCGTCAGTTGTTACTCTGCGGATAAATGAAAGTTGCGTGGGGAACTATCTATTTCCATAACTAATTTGAACATGGATAAGAATTGGAAAGATAATTGGCAGAGAGCATTAAACTTTTATTTGATCTCCAGTAATAAAAACAGGAAAATCTCGGAAGATTGCAATAAAAAATGTACGTACTCCTTGCCAATAATTTCTTTTTTACTGATTCAACTACTTATCACCTTTTCATCATAAATCGAAAATAGTATCTACCTACTACCTACGTTATAATATAATATTAGTATGTGTCACGAGTGTCGCCGTCATAATTTGTTCACTGCAAAGTCGGTAACCTACTGGTCAGCAGCTAGACTAGCCATCTACTTGACTAATCTGGAACGAAATCTTTTCTCACTCTAGAAATTAAAATTAAATCTGTAGATAGAAAATGACTATTCGCAAAGGAGAGAAAATACTGATGTAGCTACTAGCGAACAACTACTAATGCACATGGACCTATCTGTACTATGTAGGCAAGGCACCTAGCTACCTATATGCATTACCTATGTATAATTGTGGGCAAAATAGTTAACCATCTGTATATTATATCAATATTTTTGTCGAGAAAAACAACATTGAAACAATAATTCCCAGGAGTAATTAAAACGATAAATACGGTATGCGTTTATTTAAGGCAACCCGTAAATACCAGCGGGGTCAATGTTCATGTATAAAATATTTGTGAGTATGTACACGGCACAAGTATTTTGTTATCCTAGAACAACCATTTCTAATAAAATATAAACTGTGGAATTATCAGAAAGCCCCCCTGGGCTTGCTGACCAGGTGTGTTAAAACACCCCGTTTAAAAATATTAACATTTGAAAATATTTTGAAAAATTAGTGTTAAGTATTTGTAAAACTGTCAAAAACCGTAAGTCAAAATAATTTTTTTGGATTCTAAGCATTCGAATATGTTAGAAAAACGTCATTCATTAGTAATATTCAAGTAAATAGTTAACAACCTTTTAAAAGCATGGGAAGAAAGACCTTTAAATTATGTTGTAAAACATACCGGGACGTTTCAATCCATCCCGAGTTGCAATACAAGCGGTAATTAAACATATACCTATATTATCATAACTACCTACTACATGAGTTTTAGTATTATTCACACTGCACTCTGCACTGCACTGCCATGTTTCATGCTGTGCTGCGGGTCCCGGGTCGAATCTGCGTGTAAAATTACGTAGGTACCTACCACTCTAACACTGTATGCTAGCCAGAATAGTTTCAGTATGTATAAGGTATCTTAATTTCAGTCTCAACAGGTAGGTACCTACGAAGAAAATGAAAGAATCATAATAATATAGGACGGTGTGAGCCGACGAGGCTGAATTTTAAATGTCAACTTATTTGTAAAGGCAAACTTAGCTCGGGCAATAGCCTTTAAATTTCTGCTTTTTGTAAATGACTTTTTGTGCTAGTAAAGCAATTTGAATACTAATGACTTTAATTAAATGACAAAAGGGTGAGGATGTCGTTGTTCTGGAAAGTTGCAGGTTTCAATACAGCAGGCGCTAAAATAAACAGTTCATTGTCATTGTAAAGCCGAAGTATATATCCGTACATACTCTATTACATCACCTAGTACGTAAACTAATAATTAATGCGAATATTTTCATCTTTTGTTCTTGCTACGAAATTAATCAACTAGACTTCAGTCATATCACATACTTAGTCCTTTGAATATTGACAAAGGAAAAAAAATGTTGAAATGTTTGCTAGAAAATAACAAAGTGAAATAGATTTTAAAAAGACGGATGACCAAATCTGGTGAAAACCAGATCTGATAATTTACAGATCAATGCACGGATCTGGTAATTACCAGATCTGGAAAAAACCAGATCTGGAAAAAACCAGATCTGGAAAAAGCAAGATCTGGTAAAAGGCAGATCTGGTAAAAACCAGATCTGGAAAAAAACCAGATCTGACAAAAACCAGATCTGATAATTTCCAGATCAATGCACGGATCTGGTACTTACCAGATCAATGCACGAATCTGGTACTTACCAGATCAATGCACGAATCTGGTATTTACCCGATCAATGCACGGATCTGGTATTTACCAGATCAATGCACGGATCTGGTATTTACCCGATCAATGCACGGATCTGGTATTTACCCGATCAATGCACGGATCTGGTATTTACCAGACCAGATCAATGAACGGATCTGGTAATTACTGGATCAATGCACGGATCTGGTAATTACCAGATCTATGCACGGATCTGGTTCTTTTGTGTTATTTTTTAACATTTTTTTCTGTATTTCCCATTTCTTAGATGTTTCCTCCAATCGCTCAATATGATTTGATGTTGACCAAACTAAATTCATTTATCTCAAGTTCTTTCCAATGTGGTGCAACTGATTTTGCTGTGATCGCTCAGAATTGAAGAAATTGGAGATGGCAACTTGCAAACTTTTCATCAGTATACTTCCCTTTGGGGACAGCAGAAGTAACCACCTAAAATAATTTTTCCCGATTTTATTATGGAATAACGTTGTCTGTTCTGTTTTGAGAATGTGATTAGTGATTTTTAGGCAAAATGGCATCAGAATTGGTTGGTCATCAAGATGGTGAAATATTTTAATTTTTGGTGAAGGGTAGATTAATGTCTGAGAGAAAGCGAAACTTGAATATCTTGAATTTTGATAATTGCATAAACATATGCAATGACATTCTCTAAACAAACAGATAATTATTTGCTATATGAAAAGTAAATATTAGAAAGTGCACTTAGCATCAATATGGACCCGGGTTATATTTATTGAGGTATCACGCTAACGTTAATTTCTCTCAGTGTACCTCTCAAAATTATATCATTTTTCATATTGAGTTTATGAGGACAGATAGAGGCAGAAATGTAAATTAATTAACAAAAATGCATTATTTCTCACTAGGATGCAATAAATTGACCCCTGAATGCTATAATAAGCCGTTTGATCCATGTAGTGCGATTTGCGGGTTTGGCCGATTTTCCATTCGGGTAAGCAGCAAGCATTCTACAAAACAGCCCGTTTTTATCTGCAATTTTGTTACTTAGGAGGTTTATATAGAAACGTATTGTGAGAGGAAAATTGGTATAGGAGTAGTAGTTATAATATTTAGACATGTGTTATATAGTGAGAGCGTTGTTTTGTAAAATGGTAATCGAGTACGATAATATGTATATGAGTTGTCTCAGTTTTGTAATGAAGGTTGTTAGGTCAGCGACGCGA
>JABASI010004559.1:0-13843 GCA_019776505.1 Tomocerus nigrus | reverse complement strand
ATGGTTTGCATATAGTATATCAACTGATTTGGACAATACAAAGCAAAAAGCAATGCACTGTACGTAGTGTTTAGCATATACCTACATAAAGCCGAATGAATCGTTTGTCTGCAGTAACATGAGCACTTACAATTAGTAAATGCTCCCTTTACTTTGCTTTCATTTCTTGGGTGTAGTGTACTGAAGTCTCTCTACCTGAGCTTCGGTTGTCCCATCGCTCGACCCAAAACCGGATTAGGGATCTCGAGAAAGGATTTGTGATAAAGGCTTATGGCAAATCCTACCTCGCCCGGCTATACAGTGTAAAAACTTATTAAGTATAAATACCACATAGAAAACACAGGCGAAAAGGATTGCGATGGCGAAAGATGTGAGTGGAGAATCCGGCTAGAATTTACAACTCTTCTCTGCATCTTAAATTCCCTCAAAAGGGTTGTTGTAACCTGGAAGACGAAATAATATATTTTATAGGACGATGATAGGAAGAAAGGGGGAAATGTATTTTTCTTATCTTACTCTCTTTATTCTCCTCTCTGATTCATCTTCAGATTCCTATCTGCAACACACAAACTGCAATGAGTACACATGTATACATGTCCTCCTCTTCCCTTTCCCTATCAGTAATGCAGAGTAAGTGTAACAGAAGAGATTCCGTAAGCGTATGGCCTATCTTCTGCTATTATTTATCTCTCTCTACTCTATACTCATATATATACATATATTATGTATATATAGAAAGTATATAGGTAGCTAACAATTTTCTGGAAGAGAGAAGTGGAATCTGATTCAAAACTCTTGCAAGTGCTGATATTATAAAGGTACTTGAGTAAGAATGCAAGTATGTGTATGTACCTTTAGAATGGAGTTACTTATTTTATACCTTTGACTGATTTGACTGAGGAAAACTAAGCTCAATTTTCCAACTAACTAGAACTGAAAGATATCTCTGCTGTAGCTATCACTCGAGTTGAATGAAAATACTTTGCTCAATTACTACATTAGATCTTCTTGCTTTTCTTATTGAGACATGGTTACATAACGTAGGAATGTATAGGTAGCTACCTATAATACAATGGCTGACATACCTACATACTAGTTAACTTTCACAGATCTCAATATCAGAAAAGTTAAGTCAGGTCAAATCGTAAGCGCAGTGTAGTAGTAAGAAGGAATGCAAGGGAATGTAGGGACAGTGGCTACAAGACAACCTCGTTGACTTGATTCACTCAGCTTCAGTTGTCTATACAGACATTTACACTCTTATTTGTAGTATTGCCCGGGTATAAACTTCTCAGGGCATAAAATAGAAGTGAAGAAAAGTCGTCTGCTCTCTCGCACTAACTTCCCTTCTTGGCTTGAGTAACTATCAATGTTCCTTCCTTAAGTATACAGATCTTCAAGTCACAATCGCAAATATCCCAACTTTTGTTTCCTATCCTAGTCAATGACTTTAGACGACACGACACTGTCATTCCGTTTCATCCCAACTAAACTCTGTCCTTTCCGTTTTTCATCCCTGTCTCTGCCAAATGTAGCGTCCTTTCTCATATACTTAGACACTTGTTACTACGACGTACTTACACAAAAATATCCACTAAACATCTACATACATAACATCCATACCTACCTATCTAGGTAATTTATATTTACTGATACACACAAAAAACATAATCATACACTTCAAGGAAAACCGAAAGGAATTCTTTTCGTTCTACTTTCTGCTACATACTTCCAAACTTGGACGGAAAACCCGAACCTTCCTTCAGACTTTTCCTACTGACTTCTGACTATCGAAACAAAATAGTTGCATTGTCCCCATTCGGATACTCAATGAAACATGTGATGATTTGGAAAGGAATATGAAAAAAGGGATCTCTATATCTATACGCTAGTACTTATGTGTATATATTTACTTGTTTACCCTTACTCACCGTCTGAACATCAGCATCCTACATCTATATAGGTGGCTACTGAACTGTGTCGTCTCGAGTCTCGTCTCAATTGCATACGACGTGAACCAATACTACGTAACGCTGTAGTAATGCATTTTCGATTCCTTTTCTTAAGAAACAAGAACCAGTGAGCTATACCTTAGTTTGACATCTCTTCCTTTGACTTACTTTTCTGCTAAAAGGATGGATATTTCTAAAATCTCTGCCTTCATAGTGCATCTAAAAAAGCTTTACGTAAACTAAAAGTCACTTCTTGTAAGTTGTGACTTTAGTATAGTCTCTGTTTTTATTTATCATTCTTTCGTTCACATGTGTTGTAATATACGACTAGTGGTCTCAGGATATTTAAGAAGAAAATAGAAGAAACAGTGTGTACTACCTTGAAGAAGTATCTAGTTTTCCATTGCATTCTCATTGAATTTGTCTTAGGACGGATTCTGCTGTCTTCCTGACTAGTCTCGCTTGCCCCGGCTTATGTTTTGAGAGGCTTAAGCTGAAGTTAAGGCCATATCCTCCCTCGTTTACTTGACTTGACTCTTCTGTGACTTTGTATGTACATGACTATGTTGGGTTCAGCTCTCAGTTGTTGAGCAGAGAAGTTGAAGTAGCACTCATACATACTCACACTCTCAATCAGCTCAGTCGTGTTGAGGCACTCAAACTGATCGCTTAGGCAGCAGACCAAGCCAGGACAGGAGAAAACTACTTTGCAATCTTACAATCTCCATTCCTTTCCTCCCAGATCACATTTAGATTGCATCCCATGCTATTGACTGTGCTCACTGAACCAGATCAGATCCCATCCATCTATCCTCTAACATACAGTCGTACATAATTGTAAAACTGTTGCCTCCTTCTATATTTGCATTCCAAACTACTGCATTTGCAGTCACATCATTGACTCTCTACTCTACATCACAAAACAATAGTTGCAACCACAAACTCTAAATCTATAGCTACTATAATTTCACAATTTTCTGTTTATAAACTTCTGCCACACCACAAATACTACTATAGGTAGTAGTGAGAGTTTAATCGAGTTGAAGATATAACGCTTGTGCAAGTTTTCTTGACAGTTTCTGTGTTGCTCCCTCACTATAAATTGACTTTTCGTGCCAGCAACCAATAAAAATAACAAGTTATAACCATCTTTCATTGTTTATTTGAATTTACTTTTACTTACACACTTTCAGCACCAATATTGAACGATACAATATTATCCGTGCCTGTTTCATACATCAACAAACGCACAGCATAACAGCAACTGTATGCTACATTGTACGCAAACCTTATCATATTATTTCTTTAGTAATTATTGCCGTGTAGCTATAAATCACTTACTGAAAATACGTTAGTTGGAAATAGAAAAGTTAAATTAGGTGAGTACGTGTGGGGTTTTTGTATCCTATAAATAAAACACAATCTCCAATAAGATTGCTTTGGCCTTTCATTGAGGTAGTGCATAGGTGTGAATATATTTTTACATTGCACCAGTTCTTAGTATTCTTGCAAATGTTAACAAACTTTGCTTTATTTATAGCGTACATAAGGTAGAGGTAATCCCATTGTATGTAGCTAATATTTTAAGGGATTTTTGAGTAGTATATCCCAAGTTAAAAGCAATGTTGTATGGAATTATAAACTAGAACATTCCCCGGAGCTTGTCATATTAGTTCATTTTTATCTATGTTACACACAAACTGAAGATTTAAAGTCCATGCAGAAACACACCGTGACTAAAAGTGAGAAAAGTAATCAGCCGTAACGTTTTCTAATGTTATAAGGAGGACTGAAAGTAAAAGCCTCAAATCTATAGTAGGCGAATTCGGTTGTGAACGAGGAAAGTGTATGAGAAAGGAAACTGTATGGAATGAGTTCCGATTTGCTGGGTCACGACGAAAAGACTTGAGCCGAGACTCAAGACGAGTCAAGTGGTAAACTCATACTTATTTATGAAGTAATAACATGAGTAATGCTCAACTCAGTTGAGTGTAACTTACCTTTCTTCTTTTTTCCTTTGATTCACTCTGGCCACAATATGGAAGGGCTGACTAGGTAACTGTAGTGTTTTACTAAGTAAACTATGACACCAAAATAATAGTAGGAGGAAATAAAATGCATCTCAATGGCTAGACTCTTCCTTTAACTGAACAGGAGGCTAGAACAGTGCTATAAAGCTTAGGAAAAGGAAGAGAGAGAAAAGTTTTCGTGCGTGACATGACTTTTCTATTGAAGACTTTGTTTAAGAGACATAAGAACAGTAAAGATATGATATTATGACATACCAGTAGGTATGTGATACTTATAGGTACTAACTGTTACTATTATTAATAAAGGGTCCAAGTTTCTAGTCATATAAATAATAGAGGTTGAGCCGACGTTATAAGTAGTATTGTTGTCTGGAACTTTAATAAGTTTCCCGATTTTCTGTCCTACACGCCACAAAAACTACAGACAAACATAAAAGTTCAAGTTTTAGTTCATTGTGAAGTTTCTGCTTGTAAAAAGTCAAAAGTATGTATTTATAAGGAATAGAGCTGAGAGAAAGCTGGGTGGATGTCTTTCGTCTTACTGGCAAACAAAAACCGAAGCCTACCGACAGATAAGTACAAAATAACATAATAACAGTGTAGTGTCTAGGAATTCCTACAGATAAGCATACATGATCTTTTCCAAAGAGCTCGACTCAACTGAAATGAATGTGAAAGAGCTGACTTGAGTTTGGCTATGGGTAGAAAAGCAAATAATGCGTGCTGCCTGAAGTGAACTCGGCATTTGTGTAGGGAAAAGGAAGACGCGGCTGGTTGTAACAATAACTAACATTCAGTTCCAAGACTGCAATTCAGAGCTGAACACTTCAGCCCCGACTCCCTGTCTCAACTCCGCGAAAACTTTCCTGTCTCCAAATGTCTAAAATAACCAGAGAAATTTATTACCAGTTGACTAGTGGAAAAGAATTGATTTCAAAGTGAAAAGTGATGATGCATTCTAAACTACGCCGAAGGCACACTTGGCCATTTGAACTGTTGGACATTGAGGCGGCTCTACTGGCAGAAAGCCATACTCCCCAGAATCCAAATATTAATGGCAACCACAACGAAAATCAACTCCTATTACTCACCGACCATCAACTCAATGATATTAACACCAGTAGCATTCGCCGTAATGGAAATAATAACGAAAGTGATCGTGAGAAACATCTCAGGACTCATGGTGAAAAGAAAATGGATTTGCCTCACACTGAGATGTGCATTTGTAAGAGCAAAAGTCCAATCCACTCTCACACTTCTATTCATCCAGATCATCAGATCAATTCAACTACCGGATTTGATCGACTTTCCTCATCTTTAGTCACGACTACCACAATTACAGAGGAAAGAACCAAAGATGGAAATTGGATCAATGGCAACGCTACAAAGACTGACAAGGATAAAAAGAATCCAGGTATATTCTTATAGCATATACATACAACATAAGTACATACATAGAATATTTCTTGCAATATTCTGACATCGTACATGTACGTGGTGTATGAATTTTCACGAATTCACGAACTACCATGATAAATTAAGATGTAGGCATTTTATATTGCGCTATGCTTTGGCATGTATCTAAGCTTAGCTCCCTTTCTTCATCTTCGTCGAAAAGCAACCATATAGGATTTTTTCATTTCAATTCAGTTCACAGGTCGTTCATCTAATTAAATTACACACGTCACACAATACTACTACACTATAGGATTCTTCCAATTTTTTCTTTTCCTTTGCAAAAGCATAAGAATACTACGTAGTTGCACAACATATGAGTTGATGATATCTCGCTTTTACCATGCTGTGCCCTATATCTATATAAGTTTTGCAATTTTTTTTAGCAAAACGTATTTCATATCTTTGTTTCGACTATCTCTGTTTACATCTCCAATTCTCAGGAGTAATTTCTGCCAATTTTCACACATGTGCGAGCTAAAGAGCTTTATTGCTTTATTGCACTGCATCTTATCTTTCTCCTTTTCTGAGTAAGGCAAGCCAAAAGCCAAACAAGCTACCTAAAACCACGTACAAAACTTTGCTAACTTTTCCCTGTGCCAATGCAATGTCAATGCAAATTGCCGTGAGAATGAATGTGAGCTATTCATTATAGGTCTATCACTATCCTTGTAGTTGTATGTATCTTAACATGGTACTTTGTTACTGCCTGCTGTGTGGTACCTAATAGGAACTAGCTATTCAGCAAATAGGTTAAGTAAAACTAAATCCTACATAAAACTGCATAAATCTGGTATAAAAAATGATTATAAGTAACTATATTTCTAAGGAATGTACATCCATACGTTATGGCTTTAACTTTCAGTTCAATTCAAAGATGTACATTTGAACTTTTGGATTTGTTCTTTATAATGCAATTTTTCTTGTGGGCAAGAAACGGTTAAAAGATATTGTACCTCAATAAATGAGGCATAGAAATATTTATATGGCTATGTGACATGCGAAAAGGAACGTAGCCAAAGATAGTATCTTTTTAGGTTTACTATCTATCTAGAGTAGTTTAAGGGGAAGACTTGCAGTAGTAGTTCGCATGAAAAGAGTGAAACAGATTTGAATACATGCATAAAGTTGGGTGGGTTATTCTCGTTAGAATTGCAAATTTTTCTCTGTAAGTTATTAGATGAATCTTCAGGAGGATTGTATGCTATTGCTTTATTAGTTGTTTACAAGCCTCAAGAGGAAGTTATGAAAAGAAATCGATGAGAGGCAAACAATTTAAACATAACACCATGAGATATATACAATATAATACATTATTACATAATGGAATATAGAGAAAAATTCCTTTCATTGCCCACTGAAGGTTTTATGCACGTGTGTGAAGAAGAGAAAATCCAATGAATTCAGGGAATTTAGAAATAGTAGTGCCCGTCCTTCAATAACTTTCGTTAATTACTTCCCAATTTTCGCATGGCTCTTTTAATGTCAAGTACCTTCCTCGCCCCCTCATCCATAGTTTCATTGTATAGACAAAATTATGCATGATAGAACGTAAAAGTCTAAAGTTTTAGTAGAAGGAGAAAGGTAGTTTGCATTTCCAAATAGCAAAGAATCTTTCTAATAGTCCAGTGTCAAGTGTTATGTTCTTGTCACTAAAATAAAATGGGCATTACTATTAGTAGGTTAACTGAGGATGAGTACGAGGCACACTGCTACTCCTACACTTTTGACATTCCCTGTATCTAGGTTAAATTCATGCAAAATATAAAGGAAAGTTCTAAAGTTTGCCTGGAATTACCTATGGATAGTCACTAACTACATTTATGCAATGTGTAACCACATAGTCTATACATAGTTTGTAATTATTTCCTATTCTTAATCTATAAAGGTACCTAGTATCAACTATAATATATATAGCTACGTGTTCCATTCCAACTAAAACTAAATGCACATCCCCTACAGAAATAAGTCCGGAGATTACTGCGATAGAAGACGTTGAGAAACGATAAAGTTTTACGAGAGCTTAATTGCTTTAGTGAGACAATCGCACTGACGAGGCATGTAACATTGCGTTGCTGCATTCTAGTAGCTAATTATTAAAGAAGATCATAATTTACAAAGAAAGTGTATACTCAAAGTCTTTGTTACCAATCTGTAGTTGGCTGGTTCTGATTAAGAATGTTTTGGCTCGACTTCAGCAGTACTTCTCTGGCTTGTCTTGTACATTGTCAATGTTTTATACACTTACGCAGACACATCACACTCTTTTAATGATAATTTATCACTCAAAGATTCCTCCAAGGCTCATTTATCACTTTGTCACACTTCTAGTCACATAGGTTTGCAAGCTTAAAACTGAAAAGAGCCCCTGAGGAAAAATTCAACTCCCATTACACATTACACATACTAAACAATTAAATCTGCACTCTGTTTTCTTTCTTCAGTTGAGTCGAGTACGTTGAGTTGATGTGTTTTTTGGTTTTCAGAGCCGTGCCCTGCACACCGGCAACCTATCACAGACAAATTCAGTTTCCTGACAAAGAAAAGTCGAGATAGTAGAAAGAAAAAGGCACAGAAAGAAAAACTGGAGAAAACCGCTAGAGAAAATCAGAGCCATCAATGCAATCACCCTCAACACAATAAAATCGTCCAAGTGAAAAGCATCAGTCCAAGCAGGAAAAGCGATTCGAGCATCCTGACCAGTAAAGGCGACAGCAACAACTACGTTTTCAGTACAAGCAGTAACAATCCAACGCCAAGTCACACGAGTACAAGTCACAATGAAAATGCCATCAGTGCTAGTGAAAACAGTAAAACGAGCAAAAATAGCGGGAACAATACAAACAGTCTTTTGAGTGCAGCTGCCGGTGTCCTTTCAACGCATTATATGAATGCTGAAACGGAAGGGAAAATCCCGTCTGCAAATGGAACTGCGACAAATGCGTTGTCACTTCAAGTGAATGCCCCAAATGGGGATGTGCGAAAAGTTATCACTCTCTGGCAAAATTATTATCCTGAAGGACAGTGGGGATGGATTGTCGTATTTTGTGCTCTCATTGTCCAGGCCATCAATCATGGACTCCAATATAGTTATTCTGCCTTTAGTCTCAATGTAGACAGAAGATTTCATGTGGGGGAACCTGCTCTCTTAGGTAACATCCTTCCTTTTCTATCTATTTGAATTATTTAATCAAACAATAAGAATTCTTCGTTTTCTGCATGTTATTTATGTCCTCAGGTATATTCCATGTATTTTCCACTGTGCTCATCATCCTTTTATTGTCTTACATATAAGTATATGTATTATGTAACTATTTAATTGTATTCTATTGTTTTATCTGTGAAATGACGCTCCTGTTTTGTTCTCTAACCTAACTTCTGCTCAACATCAAACCAACCAAACTATACATGCATGCATAATCGTCCAGTTCGCAAAACAATAAAATACATTAAACAAAACTGTCGGAATAATTACTTCGGCTCAAGAGCCAGAACAGCAGGACTAGGACCAGAACAAAATTCTAGCTGGCGAGCCTCACTTGACTTCAGCTTGAGACATTTATGGGACCGGTTTCTAATTAATTGCTCTAGGGATCACTATTCACGATCATATGCACTTATAGATTCTTTGTAGTTAACATTGCCAGTAGCCTATATTAGGTTTGATTACAAGAGTTTATGTTCCTGACTTGTTTGTCTGTGTCTGTTGTTGTCCTCAGAGTTTACATTGAATTGCGCCTAGTATTTTGAATACCTCGAAATTCTACTCGACTAGTGTATCAGACTGTTTGTTTTCTATTCATCTACATGATATGCGTGAATTTCTGCTTATATGCCTTCTATAGTTAATTATTTAAGTGCATGAATACGTTCGTACAGCCTTTTACAAAGACTGTTATGCTTTACGATCCACTTACTGTCAAGAAGGAGTCGTCTCGTCTTCTTATTGTGATGTAATATAGCTAATTCATTGAGTATTTGTTATACTTTGATTTTATAGCTTCAAAATACACACATAAAAATAAATTACCTGCAATTCATTCAGTTCTATTAGAGCATTGATTGAATATAATTATTATATTTGCCCTCCTTTGCAATTATACAGTGCACCGTAATAGTCCCTATTCAAGTTCAATCAAGGTTTTCAAGATTTAAAACATAGATAAGTTAAAATTAGTGTAAAGTCTTTGCTCATTAAAACTGCTTGTGTACAGGCTATTGACGTAAGGCTAAAAGAATCAATGTACATGTTG
Organism: Tomocerus nigrus; assembly: GCA_019776505.1. Taxonomy (NCBI): domain Eukaryota; kingdom Metazoa; phylum Arthropoda; class Collembola; order Entomobryomorpha; family Tomoceridae; genus Tomocerus; species Tomocerus nigrus. The sequence continues at coordinate 4,153 of JABASI010004559.1, read as the reverse complement.
ATGTGTAGACACACCATATCATTTCATTCATTTAACTTTAATTTTTACCATGTTGATCACAATAAATAAAATCCTTACATATAAGTGTCATTTACTACTACTGGAAGTACTTTCATGTGCTTTTGGAGAATTATGTATCTAATCTTTAATTTTTGCATAGCAATTTTATGCTTGTTTAATTGAAATAGTTCATGAGTACACTTTGACTAACAAGATAAAAATATCAAATATTTTTTCATGTATATGTACACTGTAACATGCCTATACAGTTGACTTGGTCTATTCTATTGAACACCCACGAGCGAAGCAATTCGCCGCACTGCTATCCGCTGACGAGACGACAAATGGTACGTCAGAGTTCACAAAGTAGATAATAAATAAGAAATATATGTATTTCTCCCCCTCGAGAAATACTGGAAACGAGGCTTGAGGGCTAAAGGCAAAGCCAAAGAAAACCAGCCAAGCATAACACTCAATCCTACGCAACAAGAACGGGAAATATGGATTTGTCAAGGAAATTATGTCTTGCAATTAATGGGTCGTCAAAATTACAAAGTGCTAAGGAATCTGTGTGTCTTCTTAACTAATACGCTCCACACACAGTGCACAGAAGGGAATATGTCTTAAATATAATAATCTAGGTATGCATAATGCATGCTAAGGCTGTTTTTACTTTATTATAGGTAATAGCACTTACCAAAATTGGCATAGGATATCAGCTTTATATCATAGACATTTTATATTATGTATTTGCGGAATATTCTTGTTTAGTTTACGTTAAGAAGTGCGAGTACGCTGAAACGATTGAAAGTATTCAACACTGTTATATATTAGTGGTAGGTAGTTAATATGCATAGATTTTAAGCTGCATTGGATAATTCCACCTACACAAAAGAAGACAGACATAGACTGTCTTGAAGTCGTAAACCATCTCAAATCTCTTCCTCTCACCCAACTCACCACATCACTTTTCATTTCTGTTGGAATCTCTTGAAAATGCGTTTTGTCGTCTGCTCGTGCGGCAATTACTTACTTGCGTGCTTAATATTGTCACATAGAGTTCATAGTGAAATCGCTTATTTTGATTGACGAATAGTGTGCAGCCTACTGTTGTGTCCTATCCTTAATTTACATGGAACATATGCGCTATCTTTAATGTTCTCATTTTCTCATTCAATTCAGAATCACTCACTGTTACGTTGTATTATTTTGGGGAGTGAGCAAGCTAGAGGAAACTATAATCTGCAGACTTCTCCTTCCTCTTCTTCTTAACTTATCTTTTCCGTGTTCGTTTCGGCTTAACTTACATTAGTTGCTAATGCACACGAGTTGAATTTAATGGGACACTAGCACAAATAGGGTGAAAGCACAGTAAAATATCAAAAAGCAGGATAAAATTGCTTTTATGAGCTCTTCCTCTGTTTTCTACGATTCTGCGAATGTGAGTAAGTACGTAAATAGCTAATCCTTTGCTACGCTACAAAGAAGTTGCTATATGCTCCATTATTATAGTGCATTGTACTTACCATCCATTATTATCATACTTTTATACAGATGCTGTGTAGACTAAACCATTCTTAACTATTACTATTATTAGTAGTAAGGGATTTAGCTCACTCTTTGCTTTCTCTTCTTTAATGCTTTAACTTTGTTGCTGTTCTTAGCCTGTCCTTCTGTTTTCCTTGTTTATGACATGTCCTGTCCTGTTTGTCCTAATACTTTTTTTAAACTTCCCAAGCATAAATACATATAAACCATAAAATAAGTCTCTCTGACTTATTTCATTCTCTTTTAACACATATACAATAACAAGATTCTCAGAATGAAACATGAAATCTTAAGTCTAAGAAAAGAGTAAGACAGATCAATTCCCTTCTCTATAGTCCAACATTCATTATAATAAATTTTCTGCACAGCTCTGCTAAAACCCAATATCTGTATTAGAAATCTCGAATTATAGATAAGCGACATAGTAACTTAATCAGCTTTGTATCGTATTCGGGCAATCTGGCTCAGCATTTCCACCATGCGTCATCTCTTCCATATTTAAACAAAGTTGTATCAAATTGCCTTCTCAGAACTTTCTTACGGTCTAATTGCTATTTCTTTGCAATAGCAAATATTTTATATGAAAAAGAAATATCGTTTCTTTTTGCGATCGTATATTTGAAAACCGAAAAATTCGAGCAAAGACAGAGGTTCGCTATTCGACTCATTCACAAAATTCTACTCCGTTTTAAGACAAACATCTTTTGCACATCATGAAAGAAAGTTAAACGAAGTGGAAAATTAATATTAAGGGAAAATCTCATAGTAGCCTACATTCTAGATTATAACTGATAAGTATTATACCTACATACTACCACTTTCTCATATTTACGAAGAATGCAAAATGCAAATTGACCTGTCTTGGATAAAAAATATAGGGCATTATTTAATATTTAAAGATTTTTATGCAAGTATTTGCTTTCCAGTGTGTTTCTAGTGTATTTTGTTCCGCTTTATGGTGATTCCTTCTGTTTACGCTCTGTTTATTTGACTTTGCCCGCTGGAGATACATAAATGGATTATTTTGCAGAGAGTTAATAGCTTGGTTTTATCTGGCTAAATTGCATTCGTTGCGAATTTGTGTAGCAATGTTGTATGCAAGTAGATATACATATTAAATTTTATTATATTTTATCACCTATAAAGAAGTGAGAGAATGTTATGGTTGTAGAATGGTATGACACATATCCATTTGTGCGTGGTTTTTAGAGAAATAGGATCGTAGAGTGTAAGTGAGTGAAATAGTGGGAATTTGTCTTGTCTTATATTTCCTATTCAAGTCAGGCCTCCATTACTCTGTTTGAAGTGAACTGGAATGGAACTAATAAGTTCAGTGTGCAGTTCATAGTTAGATTGGTGCTCATAACATTCTTTTGTTGACTTACATTGCATTTTAGCATGTGCATAAAATATAATCTTATGCCTTTAGTCCGGATGCAGAGCGTATTGCGTTTGTATTGTTGTGTCAGGACCACTATTCCAATTTGTGAACATCACATCACATACTTAAGGATATTTATATTCCTATTCTGCTTGTATATCTTTAACTAAATATATATCTGCATGGAGAGTAAAGACAAAATCCATTCGGGTAGGTCAAGCCAACAGATATTCTAAGTGGTTAAGCCAGCACAATTCCAGTCAAGTCTACTTAGTCAATATACAGAGTAGAAGAGTAGGTCTATATCTGCATGGAAAGTAAAGACAAAATCCATTCGGGTAGGTCAAGCCAACAGATATTCTAAGTGGTTAAGCCAGCACAATTCCAGTCAAGTCTACTTAGTCAATATACAGAGTAGAAGAGTAGGTCAGAGAAAGAGAGGGAAACCAAAAGCAACTGACCAAAGAAAGGATTTCCAATACAATAATGCTTTCATCTAGCTCAGTCGTCCACTTTCGTTAAGCTTTACTTACGTTCTCTGCTACTGTCAACAGAATAAAGCAAACTAAACCAAACACTAAAAAGTAATTTCTGCAAAAGCGTTTATACAAAGTTGAACATAGGGCTAGTCACTATAATCCTATATATAATCTAACAAGGAATAATAAGAAATACGGGAAAAGTCATTGGGTTCAGTTGAGAAATCAGTAAAGCCGACTCTACCAACATTCTAGTCAAGTAGTAGAGAAGTTAACAATAACAGTAATAACTTTCCCGGATGCCTTTTTCCTATCTTTTCCTTTCTTTTGTTTCATTTAATGTTTTCACTTGGCCTGTTCTTGCCTCGACGAGTTTGACTTTTTGGCCATGGAGAAATACTTTTATATACTACACAGAATATATGTGTATATTCAGTAGAGAGTTATTCTAATAGAATTATACGCTATAGCAGTTCCTTATTCCAACTATTTGCATTGGTTTTGTAGTGTTTATATTTGTAGTCTACCTTATCGTAGTTTGTTGCTAATAATAATAAGGTAAGTAAGTATAAGATAGTATTCGTTGCGTAAGGCCATATTTTTGATGTAGGATATGAGAAAAGGAAAGGAGGAAGAAAACAAACTGAGCTCTTCCTTTCTAGCATTGCCCCATTACGTAGGAGAGACGTAGTAGCTGGAATATTAGCATTTAAGAATTTCCTGTTTCCGTTGTTGCTTTCGTAGA
>JABASI010004558.1:0-13854 GCA_019776505.1 Tomocerus nigrus | reverse complement strand
AACATTGCGGTACATGAACTTGCATCATTTCAACTTGATTAGGGCTCATGTAAATAGGAATAGGATCACTCAGTTCAAAATTGGGGTGGCTGCGATACTTAATTCGAGTTCATGCCAGTAAAGGATTGAAATACCTACACTAAATTATAACACTTTGCGCGTACTAGTACTACTATTTGTATTATCTAGAGGTAAATACTGAGTTTAACATCAGCTGATGTCATTGGGTCATGTCAAATGGGGCAACTGAGTCGTATACACCAACGCTAATTCGTTTAAAGAGCAGAGCAGCTACGCGCTACTCTGACTAATATTATTATACTATAGTAAAGCTTCATAAAAGTAAGTTTGTAATATTTGTAGTAGTGTGATAATAATAACACGGGCTAATTATAATCAGATCAATTAACTTACGGATGTCACAAGGTATTTGTTGACTTGAAAATAATTTGAAGCAGTTAAAGATATTGAAGAGTTTGCAATATCCATTTTAAACATTTGAATCTATATACATTATGACAGTATGAGACATAAATATGAGAGGACAGATAAAAAATTGACACTAATTTCATGAACATCGGACAATCACGTTAACCTTTATTCGATTAATTAATTAAGTAAACCACTAACCTTGTGCTGGATATGCATGGGCCAGTGTTGGTATGAGGCCATGTTCAGAATAGTTAACGGCAACTTTGACTATACAAGTAAATCAACAGTTTAATATATTATTATACATTCTTATAATGTAAGTTTTATTCTACTTTTCATTTTTTCTCATTTTTAGCAGTCATGTCATAATCATAATGTAATAAAGATCTACCTATGCATGCAATAATATCATCTGAATACTAGTAGGTAGGTACAAATTATTTATATATCTCTTAATCCCTTTTCTTCTTAATAATTTTATGTGATTCAAAGATCGAGACTGTAACTTTGTATATAGGTAGGTAAATATATTAAATAAAGCTTAGGTACTGTAGTATATAGATATATGCCATATGCTATGCCTACCATATATCTCGAATTAGTACGACCGGGTGAACTATTGCTTCACCATAGCCTTTTAGACAAAAATTCACATTAAATTACATGTAAAATTGGGTTTCAGGGCCTTTTCGCGAAAACACAATAATTCACCCGAGATTTGTGAAGTGTGGTGTGAATTATTTCGAGGGGGCGAACTGATTTGAGATATAAACGTTACAGTATGCTTTGTTTTGATTATGTACTAATCGTATTTTATCATGACTGTAAATACTTGTTACTTAAAACTTACCTAAAGAAGCAATGCAATCAAGGACTTGTTCTAGGGACAAATAGTATTTAAGCATAGATAGTTTTACTGTAAAATGTCTAAACATGCAGGAGGATGGCTAACTAAAGGAATCGTAAGGAAATAAAGTTTAAAAGTAAATATTTCATACATTGTACGCAAATAATAAGCAGTGAAATTATGAATGGACTTAGATAGAAGTAGATGGGGATTAAATTGTCATCGTCAGAATTAAAGTACCTCCTCGACCATTTCCGTAGCGTCGCAGGACAACCGGAACAAGAAGTAGAAATGAATGAATCCTTGTGTCAATGCTTGGCAAATTTCACTGATATGTTCGATATAGTCGACAGACTCAGGGGTAGGATTGTACAGCCCTACCAGAATCATGTACATCTGTCCCACAATGTTGATTAGTGCAATAAGAACCTCCAGAATAATTGAAATTCCCCAAGCTTTGCTTAATCCACCGGTTAGCTCTTGACAGAGTGCATAACAGGTCGTAAATGTGTCCAACTTATCAAAGATTCTCTTCTCTTCCGCTTGTGTCATTCGCTGTTCAATTTCTTCGTTTTCGATAGCTGCTATGGTGGATTTAGCTATAGATTTTCCTACGATTTCTTGCAGTTGATCATTGATACCACGAAGGGATACCGTTATGCTCCTAACAATAAAACACAAGAGCATACTAACAAGAATGTGGCTTAAATTACACATTCCCCACATGAGATATCCAAAATTTACAATGCAAGACCAAAGAGGATCCTGCATCAGCTCTTCATCTTTGAAAACCACAAATAAATGAATAATGAACTTTGACTCTATAAAATAAGTCATCGCCTCGTAAGCAGCCATGAGAAAAATGTAAACTATTACAGACCGCCGAGAAAAAACTTGAATTACACGCAATTGCTTATATTCTACCCCATAGGCATCTATGACAGACTTCTGCAGAAGTTTTGTCAGTTGAGCCCAAAATTTTGGGAAGCACATTGCCAACCAATGACCCCGAATCTTTAGAAAAAGAAACCCACAAACATGGCCCAGAGTGACCAATACAGTTAGAATTATTCCGGTCCCTGCTGGTCCTGACGCTCGGAGTTTCAGCATTAGTTGTGGCGGTACAAAAATGCCCGATAAAATGATAATACATAATCCAAAAACACATCCATACAATCGGGATATGGAACAATGGAAGAATTTTATTCTACTTCCTGAAAGCGTAATTGGCAGAAGACCAAAAACCATATTTAGAAGGATAATGGAGAATCCAGGTCCCATTAATGCTTCAGAGCTAATTGGATACTTTTCATTTACTGTAACTGTTACAAGGGCGTCTCCATTCCAATGTTCTGTAGAGGTTTCTAAAGAGGATTTATTTCTTTTGGCCATTTTCAACGATTTGAGAAAAATAGCTCGGAACTAAGTAATTCCTGAATTATTGGGTGAGCGTGAGCGGTTTAAATGGTACTAATCTATTTTCTTGAAGTATCAATTCTGAAGCACAGATATGGTAGACACTATTCATTCATGCCAGGGGATATATCTGTCTGTACTCTCGGAAAATCAATCTTATTTACGCAAATCTAGAGGTAGGTATATTTTTATGGCAGATGTGGATGAAGGATTAGCACTCGCTGATGGCGTTAAGACTTTGAGACGGAGAGTAGGGATGAAATAAACTAGTGCAACGAGATGACGAAGACGAATAATAACAATTAAGTGGTTTAATAAGTAATAATTTTAGTAGTTCCTATATATCTTCTAAGTTCTAATGCATCAAATAATAGAATTTTAATAAAAGTTTACACTTTAGTACCTACACTTAACACAAACTAGTTTTGATGGTTATGCTGATATAATTTTTCAGAGAACCGACGATCAATCAATCAAGTACATGGTACATGAGAAAGCTATTTGCGAAGTATCATTTACACGAAAAATCCAAGCCATTTTAGTGTAAATTGTAAAGGCTACTTTTAGCTAATCTGGAAAACAATTCTATAGTATTAGTATTACAGAAGTTGGTCTGGCCTAGTAGGACATTTCGACTGTCGACTCGTCCGTTCTGTACATAAATAGATACACTTAAACCAATACCAAATGCAGCATGCCCCCACGGGCCCCACACATGATTGCATAAGTTATACATCAGCTTATCTCGGGTGTAACTACGAAACAAAAGTTATCGTGAAGATAAAATTGAACTTCTACATTTCGAATATTCTTAGACAATACCGCCAGCTTAATAACCATTATAAAAAATGAAACGGATCAACTAGACGTAATTTACATATGATGAATTTATGAAGCTATAGCGGCCATGAATGGAAAATGAAAAGAGTCCTACACTTAGTTAATTTTTACACCCTCATATTATGGCATCAATGGAAGTTAATGTAAATATGTAAAAGGTGATATTGAAGGTATAGCAAACACGTAGCCAATCGGAGAATATTAGTAAGCCTGTCGGCATCGGCAAAATAGAAAGTAACGAAAAGCTGACGATCGTATTATGTTCCCTAATTTTTGGGAAAAAACTACATTAATATACGTACTGCATGGAACTAAATATAATAGCGGCAGCTTTGACAAGTGAATGGAATTGTATGCCAAATACTATAGTCATCACTAGTCATCACTGTCATCAGCCATAATAAGTAAACCCAAAATTAGCGAATATACCTGTCGGTTGCTCTACAGTCTGTCAGTATAAGAAACACATTTTACATTTGGATACATTTTGAATAGGTTATACAGATAACAAAAACATTTACATGCGTAATAAAATCATAATAGCCTTCATGGAACTTTAATTCTTTCGTAATTTATTCTGTCCTTCAAAATTGTCTAAAATTGTTTCTGTTTTTTAAGGTTACATTATATGTTCTTATACTCTAGTTATCTAAATCGTGAAGTAAAAATATTATACAAAGAGTAAGAAAAGTCTTATACGTGTATAAATATTTTTAGTGTGGAATATTTGACGCGTTCTTATAAATATTGCATATCTACTCTCTCTACGGTCTGGTAAAACGAAATAGGTAATTGTAATCTAGTACATAATATTAATATAAGTGATATTATAATATGTAGCTAATTACTCCTTTCTCAGAAAGATGTACTACCATATTGATAAAAAATTACAGTGTGTAATTAATTAAGCTATCAAAAAACTAATGTCTATCTACATAGTAAGTGCATGCATGATAAAAAAGAACCCTGGTTCTACTAAGGTCTTTTGAGTAAGGCTTTTCGGTAAAACCCATTGCCACTGCATTCGAATTTACAGAAAATCCATTTCTCTTTCGATTCCTACAAATTTGAGCTGCTCCGTTGGACCGTAACTGAAATTACATTAATAAAGATGAAATTAATATCTTTCGACGTAATAAAGCCGAGAATTCCGATTAAGCCTATATTAATTGCGAAATCACGACTTAATTCTATTCTTACCGATAGTCAAAGAAGAGTTCTTCTCCAGGTTGTATCAGACGCTTAGCAAAAATTCCAATGCGATGGTCACCGTTTACCATCATAACTTTAGCGTAGCAATTTGGATTTACGGAATGGTTAGCAAACCGTATTTTGTTTCCTTTGCGAGTAGCGTCTACCACAAAATCTAAAACACCAGAACGTGATTAGCGGTGAAACAAATGTTACAAATTGTTGATGGCACAATTGTGACGTAACATACCATTATTTAAATTAAAAAGGAAGCTGCACATGTACTTGTCGTACACTTTCCCTCGTCTATCTGCTTCGTCTTGAGTAATTACTTCCCCACAATATTCTGATATAAATTCATTTTTCTGAGCTGAATCTTTCAAGAAAATTCCCCATCCGGCAACATCCGAAGGAGCCATGAGCAGATGTTTGTCTGTTTTATCACATAACATTGCCACATAAATTTCCTGCTTAATATCTCATGATACATTTGCTTATCATCGGAAAATACAAATAATGTGTATTTGTAAGTATAGACTTACAAAGGCCACGCTGTACGCTGACATTTTTACAGTTAATCTTGGAAACATCGTATTGATCTGCACCACACATTTGGCAAAGATCTGGATCACATTCTCTTACAGCCAAATAACAAGGACACTGCTTTGTGTTACATTGTGCTTTACAACGGCAACCAGGAAATCTGTTTTGGCCTAAAAACAAATATTTTGGAATGTACAAATTGGGAATACTCAGCATAAATCACCTTATAGTACATGATATTATAATGATTGAATGATTGTATTTACAATCACTACTGCAGAGGCAGAATTTTTCACAGAAATTCTGAGCTTGAATGCACTGACAACTTTGGTCACAAGGAACTCCTGGATGGTCACATGGTGTAAAATTGTACACATGGTTAGATGAGTTGTCCTTCTTCAACTGAATCTTCCGACAATGGAGAGACCAAAGACGATTCTTCTTCTTCGCCTTTTTTCTAGGAGGAGTATATTCTTTTTGAGATTCTTCTTGAAGGATATCGGCGGCTTCTTTTTGGGCAAAGAAATATACCTGAAAATATTTTTAAGTAATTACAATAAGGACATAATTGATAAGTTACTTCGCTTGCAGTCACAGACCCCTACGAAAACTTACTTCTTGACAAGTCTTGCTCATTAAAATTTGAGATATCGCACAATAGTTTGCCAGGAACACTTTATGCAGGGCTCGGAATAGACTTTGCTCTGCCCCAGACCAGCCCTGATATATATCCATCTGAAATTCTTTCATAAAGCTTGGACCCATAGACATTGAGTTGGAATTGGAATCAGTAAGAAATTCTAATTTGGCTGCTTCTTTGGATTTTGATGCTGCACTTTCGGCCGAATCTTTGGAATCCCTCCGATCAGTTTTCAAAGACTTGTCACTGCCCCCATTTCCGTCTTTGTCTTTAGCATTCCCTTTACATTTCTTGCCCCCTTATGGATAAAAATGTCAAAATTAGTCACAATAAGTAGTCAATATAACATCCGTTTCCTATACATAGTGGCATTTAAACTCTTTGAAAACCCACCTCCATTTCCACTTGTACTAGTACTGGTACTGGTGCCCTCAGCATTTCTACGGCTGACCTTTAAACTATCATTGCTGTCTTCGGAACTAGCTTCATTCCCTGAGTCTAATGATATTTGTTTACGGATTTTTCTTGGACGGCCATCATTACTGGCTTCTCCATCATTTTCCGCGGCAGCTCTCATAGCAGCTTGGCGTAATTTTACCTCTTCCTAGTATTCCCAACAATTTGAAATATAGAAATTACACTAACGACAACAATTTTACATCATTTTGAAGGACCTGTGAAGGAAATAAGATTTTAAATCTTACCAAGTGTAGAAAACAGTCTGTGCCACATGGACCATTTGGTTTGAATTCGGGTCCTTTCCTCTTTTGCATTTTTGGACCCGGATGATATGCTTTCAAACCTGTAATTTACAATTTGCATCGATGTTTAGTTTTCATGAACATGCATACATTTCTATGCGGGTAAAATATGAGATTTTACTAAAAATGAGGCCACAAACACTAGATAATGTGGCAATGCTTACGATGTAGGAAGCAATCGTACTTGAAGCACCTTCTACAAAACAGTGTGTGAAAGGAATGCATGGTTTGTTCTCTAGGAACGGACTCTGCATTTGGTCCATCAATATTTGGTGTGCATTCGGGAGGAAGCCCAGCACCTGGCTCGGTTTTTTCGTACAACTCAATGTATCTACATAATTACAATAATGAAATTAGCCTTCACCTTGTCTTACTTTTATTTAGTAGGTACCTAGGAAAAACTAAGAAAGAAAGAGGTTTGTTTACTTTTCTTTAAGTTCAGACGGAGTGCCTTTATCAGGAAAAACATCTGATATGGATTTGAACACGGTCATCGAAGGCAACTTGATTCTAGGTACTTTACCGGTAGTGGTGATAATCATCCCCGTGGGTTCCTTTCTTCCCGTATCATTGTCATTTCCATCCTCGTCGTCAAAAAACGTACCATCTCCATCGTCTTCTTTTCTTGAGCTGTTTTTATCCCACCGGTCATCTTTACTATCTTTCCTATTCCTTGTTCGTTCTCTCATTTTCTCTTTTCTCTCCGACTCTTCCTGCAAAGCTAACGCTTTGACCAAGTCCACGAACACTTCATCGTCGATGAAATCACTGTCTCGTTCCCCATGTACTTTTCCGTCATAATTTTTAATAAGCTCTTCAATAAAAGTGCCATCTTGATCGAGAACTTCATCCCCCATGTATGGAATATTATGAAGTACAGTTTCATCTTCCACCATAAAATTCTGCTGAATCGGTGCCCAAGTGTACATGGTCGGTGTTGCAGATACTGCGTTGATTACTCGTATAAGGCAGTTCTGTGATGCCATATCGGTTGATGTCGTCACAGCTTTCTTCATGCATGAAGAATCTTCAGGATCATCTGTGTTACACGACCACACAGAGATATTGCTGACCTCTTGCCATCGCCTCTTTTCTTCTTGTAGAGCTTCTGTAATTGTTACAAACACATTCTCAGATAAAATTTCTTTTCCCTTCAAAATTGAGAAAACCTTTAATCGGAAAATAATATTCATTGTTACCATTCATGTTTGTGATGTTTTGGCTCCATGCCTGTTTCGCTTCTTCCGTTCTTCTATATCGCTTGTGATGAATGATTCGCAAATATTCAGTGCGAACCCTTCTTTTCCATTCCAATTGCTGAGGGGTAAGAACAGTTCCCCCTGGGGTCGTTACCACAGTTTTACTGGTACTAGCCCCAGCAGCAGCAGCAACTTTAGAAGCCCCTCTAGTTGTAGTACTGCCACTTGTTCCAGCATGGTTCCCTTCACTTGTACGACTACTTGTCCTCACACTTGTGGTAGCTGACTCATCTTTCCTATTTCCTTTCCCCTTCAACATTTTAACTTGCAATTCTTGAGCATTAATAATTTCCTGCAGATTCGACAGAAATATCCTACTGCTCTCGATGTCAAAGGATTGTAAAATTGAGTAGCATCATTAATTGGCCTTAGTAGCGAAACATTTTAAACGCATATAAAGGTTTTGTAGCATTTATCTTGCTACGGCCACTTAAAGGTCTTTAATTCCGCCACTCTATACTACTGCTCCCTATTACAACGTGTTTGCAAGTAATTACAACAATTGAATGGACACAAAAATAATCCGAGTATCAACAAATTCTATTCATCGCCAGCTTGTTTGAAAAGTTACACATACACAACTAAACTAAACATTTCCTGCTATTTAAATGTAAGTATGGTTTTTCAACACTGCGTGTACATGTCTTCATATACTGTATTATCGACTCCGTTGTTCTAATTACTTTCCCGAGAAAATAGCTAGAAAATGTCCAAGTAATTAATTGAAAACAAAAATATAGCAGTAGCAAGAAAGAACGAAGAAATACAAAAAGAAACACAACAACGGAAGCAGACCGTGTGGTGGGACTGTGGGAGCGAAAATATTAAAATCACAAGCTACTCTTATAGGCTACTAACTTTGGCAACATTCCTAGAAGCTGAAAGTGCTTTTGGCCTCTGAATTTAGCGCTGTGTCTTCTTCAACTCCTCTCTTTTCTTCAGTGAAACATTATTTCTCCATTGCATTGCATGATCTAGGTTGGTAGTTGCATTGGAAGAGTCATGAGTATTCAGTCAGCAAAACTTTAATTACTAAAGCTCATTTAAATCGCATTTAGTGCTAGGGAGTTTTACCCTATTCACCGCTATTGCAATCAAAAAGACATGCTTAGTACAATAAATGAAATGGAATTCATGCAATTTAGCATCCTTTTTGACTATTAGATTTTGACACAAATCAAGCAATAGTTCTCCAATATTGATTAGAAATGCATTTCTATTCATCATGATACCTAGGTATTACTTACATATTATATCTTTGGGTCTTGTGACATTTTCAGTTTCATATCTAAATGTAGTAAATTCTGCTAATTCTACCATACGTTTTCATCAAAAAATAAATGTATGTTTGGTACAGCGGAAAAATCTATTTAGTAGTCATCATGCAGGGTTTTCTATTAAAGCCAGTAACAAACCACCTAGCATGAGTACATAAAGTGACAAATAATTGCCTGTATTGTGTGGTCCTTTTAAGACGAATTTATATTTTTAAGTTATTTTAAGATTCTTTCACCCTAAACAAATATTGTAAATGTGTAGTATCTGTAATTACTCAATTGTCATCATTTGATCTATTAAATTTATCAAACTGTACTGGCATTAGTTGATTAGGTGTAACAAATATTCCCAATTGAAACAACATTGGTGGCCACATTTTACGTACAGCAAACTCTAAACTTGTACAGATTAACTACACATGTTAGCTATCAGCAGATCCCGCAAATGTCCCATATTATGTTATTATTAGCATCGGAAATGACATGAGCTGATTCATGTGCTATATGTAATATCACCTGAAGGTTTCTATCACGAACTGGACACTTTGCAAACAATCCAAAAAAGCAAATAAATAAATCCAGTGTGGAAAAAGGTAAAGGACTCCGCATGCGATCACACAATCACCTCAACATCACTCGAATGCACGTTCTTCTACAAACAATCTCAAGATCTTTCAACTCTACAATCCTGGATATAAAAGAAAGGAGCCGTCTCTTCTACATCGGTTTATGGCTTATCCGATTTCTCCGTTGCCAGTGCATCTCACGTTTTCAGGTCATCTCTAGACACCATGCAAATATACAATATACCTAGGCGGTTATTTGAGATGATAAGGTGGGTGTGGGTATTCAGTTTTCCAGGGACTATATTATATTTATGAGCTTGAGATTATCTGGACTTTGCATATATGCTACACATCTTTTTGCCGATTAAACAAGGAAGGTAAAAGAAGGGAAAAGGTATAAGTATAATATGTGCCATTGCCAGATAATATGCTCCAATAACAGAGTCAGCACTTACATTTAAGTAGTGATATACGCCAATGTAAGATTTGTATATATGGTTTATATATTAGCCCGATGTACATATAGATTAGATTAAGGGATACTTTATGTCATGTCTGATTTTATTCAGCAGGTCGTCAATAATGATGAAAGGAGCAGTTCAATAGACGTCTACTTAAGCAAGTCAGCAAAGTTTATGCTTCGTGGACGCTAACAATGCTTTCACCTTTCTTTAGAAATGTAATGGAATACGCTGCACTTACTTTTTTCCAGTTTTGTCATTTTATCATTCTCTGTCCCATTCGCTTGTTTTAAAAGAGGAACTGCGTGTCTTGGAGTGCTGGTTCTAATAGCCTACTTTTAATTGTCTTGTCACATACCTTATATAGACACAGGAGAACCAACTTAGAAACTATACTTAACTATAAAATTCGTTTGATTTGGACGATTATACTGTAGACAAAATTGACGTTATCGTTTGAGTGTCAACAACAGAACGTACCAATTGACCATTTTGCCATCCTTCAATTCACAAGTGCCAAAATAATTCGTGTGGTTGAAATTCTTAAGATGAACATTTTACTTTCAACTTTCCCATCAATTGTTATAGGGATTTCGCTATTTGTATTCTTTTGAAACTGCAGCAAAACGAAAAATACACATGGAGCAGGCGTTTTGTGTGGGAACATATTGTCCATCTTGTATAAACAATTGACGTCATGTTGTACTATACATAAACCTATAGACCGTCCTAATAATAATGAACTCACATTTCGAGCACTCTTTTCATAGACAAGAGTAATTTAATTACATTTCGGCAATGTTCATATTATTTTCTGTGATGAGAAGTGAACTTTCATGATAATGGATCTTGTGATATTGAAATACTAATGTGTAATTCAAAACCCCCGTTTCGCTTTAACGTAATGGAAGCCTCAGCTTTATATATTGAGGCTAGCAAAGTGATATCTAAACTTACTACTTAATTTGCTCCCTGTATTCATTTCATTCTCTCTTGTATCTAAATATAAACAAACAATGAAATATGTTTGTACGTGGAATAAAGATTATAATATTATACATATTATGTTTAATCGTATTATAATTGTAGGTTACATACATATATTTTTACAGGTGGGAAAATAATTTTTACCATGTAATCATAAATCGTTTTACGTGCACATTTTACGTGTAGTACATGTGTCATTATTTTACAGTTCATTTACATTGATTTTGTTTCTTCACAATAGTAATTAATTAGTTAAGACACTTAATTATTTTAAGAATATAAGTCGTTTGCAACCAAGATTCGTACATTTTTAAGGAGATGTTAGGATAATTACTTGCGGTAGGAGCTATAATTTATAATTATTGTTACCAAATATTTTTTGAAGTCACTAATCATGCTCATTTACTTGACAAGTGTTCAAATTGCATGTCTTTAGAATACATTTGCATAGGCAAACTAAATCAAAGGAATTAAGAATTTTATATTTGTGGTATTCACAGTGAATATGAAAAGGTTCTTTGGTAATGATTCTAATGATCTCTGCCCGGAGCTATAATAAGATCAAATGCTTACTAACTGCGATGTAGTTAATGGAATCGTATAATCCTATTAACTTATGTTGACGTATGTCTCCTGTGCAGAATATTTTGTGGTTTTCTTGGTGTAAATCTTTGAAAAGGGTTTGCTTTATTTAAGAAGGTCGAGAGTAGCGAACATGGTAAGCCACTGCAGTTCCACCACATCTCATTGTCAGTAAGTCATTGAAGATTAACAGAGTAAATTGAGATGAAGTCAACGAGAAAGTTGACACTAACAAAAGATTCCATTTAAACATGGTCTCTTCAGTTTTATATTACATTTCCATTACTAGACAATAGCTTTATTTAGCCATGTCCCAAAGTCATTATAGCTACTGTTTCCTATTTACTTAGGTGGGTAGAAGTGTTGTGGAGAAGTCCCTCTATACTTTCTTTCTTTACCTAATAACATCCCACGGGACGCAAAACTAAACCAAACCTAACCGAAGAAGCCAAGGAAAGTGAAGTCAATCCCAGGGACACATTCAATACGAAACCATTTGGTTTTATGAAGATTTTCTACAACAGTCTGTCTATCACTTTCCATTCCCCATAAGGACATAGTGCAGTGTATTAGTACATTTTAACAAAGTCTGCTTTCCCTTTTTCAAGACGACTGTCTTCTCGGCTTTGTCGTAATGCAACATAAGTAACAGTGTTATTGTGTCAGCCTTTCTTTCCCTTATTTCTAATCTTATCGAATCAGTCGACGAGATGTGCACTTTAGGATCAAGGAACAAATAAATATAACAAAGAATATATAAAATCTTTTACCGTGAATGTTGAACTGACGGAATTTTACAATATTATAAACCACAACGAAAGATAAAGCGATTTTCTCTTTCTATTACATACTTCTTTCTTATTGACTGACTGAGCAGAACTATCATCTCTTCCAGCATAAATGTCCAATACTGCGGGACTTCGTCTCATGGCGTCCTGGAAAACAAAGCGTTCTCAGTTTTTACAATCTATAGCCACTTCCACAGTATATTTCTTATGTATTAGAGATAGGACTACGAACTGTGGCTACCTATCCATTTAAAAACGGTAAGCTCCTCACTCCTCAACGTGGAGGAGGATATTAAATAAAGCTATCATTAAAGCTAAGCACTTTTCTACATAACTACCTATTCCGCATAATTCAACCCATCACCTTAAATTCTACTTCACAAGACTTTCATTTTACACATTAGAGCTGGAAATAGGAAGATGTCCATACGTTTAAAGTAAAACATCTACTAATTATTTAGCCAAAAATTGTATTTTTCTATTTCCATTCGATAATAATGTTCCATTTTGTGCATTTATCTTTTGGTTCTTACATCCAACTTTAGTTGCGACTTTTATTACAACTAACCAATTCCCAATGATATCAGCAACAAATAGTGTTCCTGGATTATTTTTATGATCGTGTATTTCATTGCTCCCAAACTCGTAAAATCTCTTTTGATGTACGGGGATGTGCAAAAACCACTTAACATATGACTTTCCCTATGTAACTAGCATTTCGTGTTCGCTCGTCAAGATAACAGACCAAATTCTTTCACGTTTTTTCCAGAACATTAAACTTTCACTTAAATTTTACTTTTACCAAAGTGAAAATGAAATGGAAGTTTAAAGTGCTGTAAAAGACAAAGACATTTTTTGACATAAAAGGGCAAGGACATTTGCATGGGAAAAATCGTATGACAGGTTCATTCGAAAACCCCCAAACTAATATTTAGGTTATAATGGCTATGAAAAACATAATTTCTTTCTTTGGTTTATTGAATCGGTAAAAACTACTATGAAAGATATTTTACAGAAAATACGTTAAGAAAGATACTTAAAAATGCATACATAAGATAAGTGAATTACGATATGCTGATTATTACATTCTTTAATAGTGATAATTGAAATAATTAATTACTATATACTATTCTGTTTTCGTAAGATTTCGTTGTGTGGTTATCCGGAGAACTCGAATATATAATTTCGTATATGGGAGTATGGAGAAATCGTATCTGGGTGTGGAGAGATCGTATATGCAAATGGAGATATCGCATCTGGATAC
>JABASI010004557.1:0-13856 GCA_019776505.1 Tomocerus nigrus | reverse complement strand
TGTCATTACCAAAAGTTATTTTGCCTGACAATTTCCAACTTTAAAATTATGTTACATTCTGGCAAATGATAACATCGAGCCTACACTAACGTTTCCCCAAAGTTGCCTGCATGAAACAGACAAAGGGCCAGTAAAGGGTAAACAAGCTGTGTTGACTGGGTTATCGCCAGAATCCATAAATGCATCTCCTTTTTTTATTCAAAAGCAAACAACAATTTATTTCCCTTGTTATTCACTTGCATTGAGATTTATCCATCGTCACCGTGCATTAAGGAGGGGTTTAAGGTTTCTAAAATCAGGATTCAAGGAAAACGTTTTAATGTACAATCATGGGCTATACATTTTTGAAATTTACTCATAATTCTCAACGGCAACAGAACCTTTTTCAAAATTATTACAAAAAATCGAATTTCTTCTTGCAAAGAAAAATATTTTTCAATTTTTGATGCACATTTAGAAAAAGACAGTTGTGACCATCAACTCCACGTGCCTACATATTTTTTTTTCTCGTTTTCCGAATTTTTTTCTAATTTTCCACGTTTTTTCAAAGTCATGTGGGAATCAGATTTTTAAAATTTCCTATTTGAATTACTCGAAGACGTCATGGCGCGACGCGGTTTCCTGCAATTCTTATGGGAAAATTTAAAAAAAAATTCGCTGCTGTTTGGAATTAAGTGTGTTTTTTGCGTGCGCAGTATTTATGAAGTGCAACCACTCCTTAAGTAGTTATAGTAGAGGAGATGTGTAAATAGCTAATGTTTAATTGAGAATGGGAATTAAACTGTGATTCATCTCGGGGCGGGCGGAGGATTCGAGAGTCTCTAGTCTCTATATCCATGGAAAGAGGTAATACTAAGGCCGCGTAGATAAGTTTCTCTAATCAAATAGCTAAATGGAAAGATTCCCTTGGGACATGCATAAATCGTAACAATGAAGTGCAATGGGAACTGCACTCGCGTCCTCGATGTACAATGCAATGCAATTCTAATGAAATGCAACATTCATTCATATTGAACTGCACACGACAGGACAGGACTGTACAGCAATTGTGTACACTCGCTCGTCCCGGGTTCCGTCTCCGTACTGCCCTGCTCTATTTTGCTGGCACAGAGAGTCAGTCGATGGAAATGGAAAAAGAGCTCCTCATCATCGACCCTCCCGAGGGATTCGCCTTTTCTGTACAACCTCCGTCGTCCTTTGACATTCGACATCCACAATTTCTCTTTTTTATTCAAGGCCCTTCCATCGAATATTCAAGAGCTACGACTCCTAGCAACTGCAAACAATTTCTCCGGACTGTCCTGCTCACTCCATTCCCTTCCATAAAAATGCATTCTACTCAATCCAAACTGCAATTTAAAATTAAGTACAAGTGTTTCGTGACACACTTTCATTTCAACATCTAGCGTCTCTTGAAAAATAAACGACATCTCCACTTTCCATTCTTATACAAGAATAACACTTGAATGTGCTGCAATATTTTCTCGTTCCAGCAGAATTTTCTACGTCGACAAAACGAGAAACACATTTTCTTCGTGCATTGAACATTAGGGAGAAAGTCGCAAAAAAGACGTGAACTACTTATTACGTTGCACTGTGTTAGTGTGTCCGGGAATAGAATGGGCGGCTGTTACAGGGACTGAAATGACTTTTATTTCTCATTTTAATGCTTTTTTTACTTGAAATAACTGGAATCCTTGAAAGATTTGTATAAATTAAATACTGTAACCATTTCACATGAAATATTAAATGAAGAGTTACAACAAAATTAATTAATTTAAGTGCAAATCATCTCAAATTTTCATTCAAAATAAATTTAATTATTTTCTTTTGATAAAAAAGTGTATAGAAATGTTGCAGTCATTATTTCGTTTAATTTCCGTGAAACATTTTACTGGTTATGCGTGTTTTTTTTGAAATTCAGTTGTACGCTTGAATAAATAGACGTGGTCAGGAATGGTATTCACATTTGTCTATATTATGCTATGCTATGCTACGAGTATGTTGATTTTGATGAGTGTGGTTTGTAAAGGCATCGGGAATTTATTTGTCTCATTGAGTTGCACGTCTTGTGCAGGCAGCATTGCAGTAGCGACTATTATAGTCGGAAGACGTGGACAAGTAGTCACTGCCAATCCAAATGAGCCTTCCTTACACGCGCCTTTTTAGTAGTCCGGTCTTTTCTGCCCTACTCCTCCAGTCACTCACTCTCTATTTCTGGATTCCCACAGACACTCCTCTTAAGCCTATCTCCAGTTGACATCTCTCACAAAGCCACATACATAGTCGTCGCTCTACAGTTGGAGACGCCAGACGAAATTGTGTCATGTCACCTAAATCAACCTCTTTTTAGACTTACTACTGACTGACTAAGAAAAAAAAATCGTTTCGGCCTTGTTCGTTAGTTCTTGCACTTAAGCTACGGATTTTATTTTACGACATTTCAATGTATTTACTTGATAGACATTTTGCAAAATTCCAAAAATTGATATAAATATACGTAGCTCATCTTCTTCTTCGTCGAGCACTATCGACAGTCTTTCTAAACCTACCAGAAATCTTAAAAGCAGTATTTTTGAATTTTTTATAAACTAATCTGCAATCTGTAGAGCATACTATAAAATTACTTACAATGTGCAGATTCTAACTATTTACTGTTTTTTACAATTATTAAAATTATTTGCACTGGCAACAATCCGTAGAAACAAAGAGAACGTTGCATAAATTAAATTTAAAATTTGATCATACGTAATGGCCGTTTGGTCAATTTTGTGTAATGAGTAGTAATCGAAAGGCCTCAGGTTTGATTTAAATTTTTAACTTTGTTATGTACACCAGAAAGTGCTTAGATTCTTTTAAGTGAAGCATGTGGAAATTATTTATACTTTCACTTTGTGTATCGTGAGTAGAGGGAGCACTTTCACCATGGAATGCGCATGGTATGCCCGTCTTAATTTCCTCTTAAATAGTATAGTGATTATAGAGAGGCGGGCTGGAGGATTGTGCCCGGGTATTGAGTACTAAGAAAGTGCGGTGGGTTTGTCAACGAGGCGTTTGCCTGACTTTGCTTTAGTTGTGTCTAGGTAGGACGACAGGATTGTTTCATTAAGCCGTGGCGTGGCGAGGCAGAGGGAACCTGACTGTTTTCGCAAGCTGACACTCATTAGGAGCCAAGAATATTAATTAGTCTTCTGCCTCTTCTTGCCGTCTGAACAGCTCGCGGATAGAATCCGGCTTTAAGTAAGCGCCTATCTCCTGAACTCTGCCACGCCACTCTGGCCGTCAAATCAACCCACCTCGCTCCTCGCCTTCTTCCTCGCACAGCACAGCAAGCAAAACTACAACAACCCGTCCCTATGAAACATTCTCATCTGTGCAAAAACATTAATCTCGTCCTACTGCCGAATAGCAAACAAAAGTTATAACTTTGTGCAGTCGGAACATGAACTTAACTTATAGCGATACTACTAATAATAATAATAATAAATATTAGCAAGGATTCCAGTTCCTAGCCTTAAGGCTCATTAATAAGAAAAGGATGTAAACGGCCTATTATTATTATGTGTATAGGAATTAGTGTAAAGTCAGGTAGTACTATGTAATATAGCTTCTTAATTGTAAACGTTGGAGTATAGAAGAATAATCACAGATCCGTACTTACGTAATGAGAGGAACAACACAGAGTTGGACAAAGAGAAAGTTAATTACCTGCAAGAGAAAAAAAACAATTGGATTATTAGCAACGTTTGGTTATACTCATGGTTAATTGCATATGTTTATTATAGAGCTAGAATATTATACTATCGTTATAATAATATGAAACTATTATTAGAGGACGTGGACGTGGTTCACAAGTTAATTGGCAAATAAAAAAAAATCCTTTTGGATGTTTATTTAATAGGGTAGAATATTCCCGGACGAAAGTTGAAATTCACAAGGTGCAGATTAATGGGATTCAATCTGAATAAAATTGCCAGGCTATGCTCACAGAGTCCGGGCAATGTCTACGTCTACGTCTACCTATTGTGTTTTTAATTTTTCTCTACAGAATGAGATTGGTGTGAGATTAGAGGTTTGGGATTTAGGAGGAAGTAAATAGAAGGAGATTAAGCTGCAGGTACAACGTACGTACACAGCTGATCACCCTTTCTGTGAAAAGTTGGCTGGGGAAGAGCGAGAGGGCCATTACTAGAGCCTGGGCTCGTCCTACGGACGCTTCTATATCTACACAACGTCCTCCTCACGTTTATTTAGCTTTAGCAAGTAAGGAAGCTACCTAGTTGCGAATATCTCTTCATATCTAAAATAGTATTCTGCTTTTGATGAGATGAGAGTGGAATTGGGCCATTGAGTTCATTCACTCACAATCAGCCCGTCCTCTCTCTCTCTACTTGGATACTTGGATATGGGATGGCCAAATAAGGAAAGCAAAAGTTACTTACTTACTCTATGGATCTATAGGTACAAGCATAAGTAGAAGAGAGAGAGAGAGAGAGAGAGAGCCGGGGAAATGCCAATTACACCGTGGAGCTTCCTTCCCATAAAACTTAAATGCTCATAGTCTCAAAACTCGAACTCTTTCTCTCTATTTATGTTCTATTATTATATTCCTTTTGTTTTTACTACACATGCACCCATCCACTTCCTACCTACCTACCCACTACACTTTTACAGGGCCTAACATTATTCCAGATAAAAAGATACACTGCCCTAGCCTTGCACATGAGAATGGTAGCCGATTAAACCTTCTCTCTCCCTATATGTATACACAAACACATTTATACACATAACAACACAACAATTGTGCAATGCAGTCAGAAGGATCAATGAGGAATTTTTTCATGAGCCACTACTGCTCTGGCCACTTGGCAATTTAAATGTAAAACTAATGGCCAAAACACAAAAGACCTTAAACAAACACACGTAAACCAAAAACTAATAGCTAATTTCTTCAACTCTTATACGCCAAACTTCAAGGACACAAACACTCACATTTCAGACCTTTCTGCAAAAAAAGGAAAATAGAATCCCAGCCATCATGCACTATACTTATAAAACGTTGTGAGTTTTTCTAAGGCTAGCCAAAGGCAACAACACTCTTCTAAATATCCGACTGACGACTCACTCCACCAATCAAAATTCATTTTAAACAGAAACGTTCATTTTACAAAGGTTAAAGTTAAACCTAAGTACTTCTATATCCCTGCCCCAATTACACTAATAAACCATAAATTCAATCCTCTCTCTCTCTCTCTGCAAAAATTTAATCTTTTTCTCTCCTTTCTTCCAGATTCCCACTACATAAACAATGCTTAGAAAAAAGCGAAGTGATTGTTGGACAATTTATATAACCGTTTTTCATCAAAGTAGCTCTATTGTTTACCATTAGCTAAGTTGTGTTGTTTTGTAATGTGTTCTACGGAAAGTTTCAAGTTTACGGCTTGCAACTTGCATATCTGTCAAATAGCTTCATTAATAAATTAATATTTCCTATTTTGCAAGGTATAATTGCTTTATGCTTCTAACTTGTGCAATGTGCATTCATAATTAACATAATTCCTTGTTATTAAATTATTTTACTTGTTCATAGTTTTAATTGAATAGTAATTCAGTAACAGTAATTTGAAATATTATGTAAAATCACATAATAAAACTTTGTTCCCTTTCATATTTAATTTTACAGTGCTTAATTAGGAAATTAAAGTTAACTTCATATTCACTAGCTTGAAATTAGATTTATATTAAATTAGTTGAGGAAGAACGGAAGGAATGATTTAAATGTCATATTCTCAAGTTGTTTGAGAAATATGGCAATTATGGGCATTAAGTTAAAATAGGCATTTAGGCATTTCAAACCGAAATTGCATGGATTCCGCCGTATTTGGACAAATATGAGCAGGGAGGTTGCTAAAAAGTCGGGAAAAGCAGTCATGGACAGAGCCTGGAAGAATTTACGTGCCATCGAATACAAGGGGATTGAGGGAGCTAATTTAATTTAATTTGTGTTTAAGATTACCTACATTTCTGTAATAAAATACTAATGAGTCCAATAAAATATTTCTTTTGTATTTTAAAAATAAGTAATAAGCAAAATAAGTGTCTATGATTACTAAATATTTATTACTCTTATTTTCCAAATAATCCACACTAGAATTTCAATTACCAAAAGATGTAAATAAGTAGCGTCAATATATATGGACTATTCAATATTGAACAATTTTCTGTAGAGAGTTTAGGTCCCCCAACATCCACTGGAATCGTAGTTGTGAATAATATTATCAGTCATTGTCTTGCAATGTTAGGAGCTGAGCTCTAATATTATTTAGTTAGAACATTATGCTTTAAAAAGCAACTGAAAGATTTCAATTCATCGACGACGACAAAGAGGCGGAGGTTATTATTAATTTCTATTACTTATATTTCTGCAAAGAGGTTAAATGGCCTTTTATATAACGACAGTAATAATATTCCAACGGCTATTTTGCATTCTTGACTGCTTTCCACTGTTTTTATAGAAATGAAACGAGATAAAATTGTTAGATTGTTCCATAAGACCAAAGTATGGCATTTATATATGTATTTGTCTCTGTTTGTAAAGTATAAATAAACGAAAGAAAAATATGGAATATGGCTTTTATATATATTTGTATTTGTTGGTAAAGTACGCATAATTCAGAATTCAGAATGAAGCCTCACGATTAATTTTGTGGCAGCAAGTTTGATTTTTTTCCTACGCGTTGAAAACCACATCTTGAATACTTATACATGTAAAAGGACAAGGACCTGCATTGGAAGAAGAGTTATATAAAAACTTTCGCCCGTTGACCTCTGACATACAATTCTCTTATATATTTACTTACTTCTTATATATATTTTCTTTAGATTATTTACTATGCTTAATATATATGTGTACGTACATGGGTTGAGTTACTTTGAAACCCCAGCACGTTCTACAGTCACGTTGAAAACAACATCTTTGAATACTGCATAAGCACTTACATTTAAATAAGAGTTACATATCAACTTTTTCCCGACAAACTTGTATTACATTAAATTAACTTTTAAATAGAAGGAAAGTAGATTATACGTAAGAATCCTAATACCGAGATCTGTTACGAAAAGACGCAAAAAAAATTTGCATGGACAAGCGATTGGCGTTTCCAATTAGAATTTTTTATTTGACTTGTCCGAATTATTATAAATCTTATCTGCTTAGAATCATTTAAACCTGGCGTGGTGGCCACAATAATATTTGAAGTTCTCAGAAAAATTAGCTCCATTGTTCGACTCTATTATTCACTTTGTTACAAAAAGCCTACGGTTTCTAAATAATCCGACCCCTTAAAAATATGGAATCCTATCACAGAAATATTGATGACCATGACCAAAAAATCCAAACTACATGTACTACCAGAAGACGATCACAGAAATATAGAATTGAACCACAGTATAAAAGCAATAGTATAATAATATAAGCCATATCCAGAGCATATTCCCATATTTTATACAGATTTTTTATGCTACAGACTCAAACATTTCCTTAGGCAGAAATAGTGTGATGATGTGGTGATGTGTATAGTTATATGCTCCCATTGTCATACTCGGCATTGTTCTCGCAAGGATTATAACGACGAAGGGTTGGGTCAAAAGTTTAATATAAAGAGGCTGGAAAAAAGGGGCTGAGGTAGGTACTTACTTACACGGTGAGTATGAACACTGATGTGTGCACACTGATAATACTACAAACTACCTACACAGTCTTATGATTACTATTAATTAGTGTGTCTGTGTGTGTAATTCACGGTATCTATCACCATGAAACATGGCAATTAATGATTATACAAAATTAATTAATAGATTGTTAGTAGATCAATGCATTGTGATTAATTTCACGTAAAAACCTTTACCTACAAGCTAAATAAAAATTACTATAAATAAATTACTATACCTACTTCATTTATTATTAATTATTATCAAGATTCGAATGTAAAATTATGTACGATAAAATGACTATATTCCAATATTTAATTTATTTGGTGAAAATTCTTGTCTTGTACTGCCGTCAGTAAGCATTGTAGCATTAGCGTTTAATGCTAGGTACTAATTATATTCCGTCATATTACATTTAGTTTGATCCCGACAACACGAATTCTGAGTAATCTGAGATGTACATAACAAATAATTTATTACTGTGTACATATTCACGGGTCAAGGCGATTCCTTCGTCGTAAAATAAGTAGGTAGCGTAGGTAATATATAATTTTGTACTTTAATAGTTTATTACTGTGTACATATTCACGGGTCAAGGCGATTCCTTCGTCGTAAAATAAGTAGGTAGCGTAGGTAATATATCATTTTGTACTTTATTCCACAACTTATCAGTAGTTTTGCTTATTATACTTATGTAAGTAGTATTTGTCCTCACTTCAGTGTGATCAAGCTCATAAGATAAGAAATTGCTGTTTTTAAAGAAAGCAAAAAGCTGTGGTTTTACTTAGTATTTTATATATATATATACTGCTTAATCATAAATGTGTACCATGGAGTACGTACCTATATTTTATTTAAACCTTTAATTTACGCAGAAATACTTTTAATTGAGAGCAAATTCCCAATTCTAGTTCAGTAATATTTTAGGGGTGCTACAATACAAGGACTGAAAAGTCACCAGAAAATAATTAAAGTGGTTAATAGAAGCCATAATTAACCCATTGCGTCTATAATTTGAATATTGGACAAAAATGAAAGATTCTTTGAAGCATCTGACCATAGTCATTGCTTCTGCAATTGCAATAATATTATTTATTATTTTGCTATCAAAATTATTTCAATCGTCCAATGATTCCAAACATCAAGAAACATTGTTTGCTAAGCAAACAAAGGATTATACGTAAGTAAAGACATTTCATTAATACTTAATTAGGTAATATTGTTTTTGCATTGCTTTTATTTCTTACTAAATTAATGAACGTCTCTACATAGTATCTATGTAATAAATAATACTTATTGTAATATTTCTACTGGGTACCTATTGCATTATTTATAACTATAGGTATAGAACGCAATTACCTACATGTTTTTCTTGGGTCTTTAAATCATCGAAGTCGTTTCTGCTTTCATGAATGAATTATCGTGTGTAATGTTGAGGGAATTCGGACCAATATCACGTCATATTTGACACAAGTGTTAATATTAAAATTTGTTCGTCATGTGTTGTAGAGGTAACCTGACGAAACTGGAGGAGCAAGTATACAAGGATTTAGATAGTAATAAACTAAATTTTGAAGATCGAATTAAGAGACTGGAAGAAAAGGTATGGGATATACCTATATTGCTACTTTTGTGTTTGTTATCTTTTGAGTGTTAATTTTACAACATTTATATCTGAACTAATGACATGAAAACTAAGTTTACTCCTATAATACCACTTTGGGGTTTTTTACTACACCACTGGTAAAAACGGTAATAAGGCATTTAATGGTAGAAATGCATTTTACTAGTAGTAAAAATTTAAATATTTATGTACTCTATTATCTAACACATGAATGTAATTATGAACAGCGAAAATTTTAAAAACAAAGCAAGTAAACAAGATTTTAAAATATCCTATATGAATAGGTATTGATAAACTAAATCGGGTTTAATATCCTACAATATTAATAGCAAGCTCAATAACAGGAATGATTGCAATTATTTTTTTAAATTTATTGACTACCGGTTTAGATCTTTAATTAAATGGAAATTGGAACATTGACTCACATTTGAATGTCAGTGGCGAACTGTTTTCTGATGAAATCATTTCTTGAAAGTACGCATAAATTCCTAAATTGATAAATTTTAAACTACTAAACATTTTTTATACCATTTTTTACCATTTTTTCCGTTCCTACTATTTATACCCTAGTGAAATTTAACAATACTACCATTAATAGTCCATTGGTAAGGGTACTCTGATGATAACCATATATAATGCTAATTATGTACGTCGTTTGTGTGTTAAAGACTGCAATAACTTATACCTATTACATGTAGGTATGCACTTCTGTTGTTCCACATAACTATAAAGTATAAACTCCCTCTATAAAAATGAATTAACACATAATTTATTTTACCCCATCAGAAACAGAAAATCGCTCATACTTAACAACCCATTTTTTTATTGACTCCATAAATAAATCACAGATAACACGCTGACTTGTATCATTCTTTCTGTATTTCAATTATAGTTATCGTTCTTAGAATTACGTTTAAATGAAAGTTCCAGTCGGCAGAACGTAATAAGGAATGATAGTATTCTCAGCTTGCGAAACCAATTGGATCTGCTTAACGAAACGCTAAGTAGGGACATCGAAAATAGTTTCAAGAAGGTACGTTATATATATTTAGCCTGTATGTGTTTTAATTACTATTTCCAAATCTATTCGACGTCACTTTCTAACAACATTGTTTTTCATTAGTACCGGGATTGAAGTGCGCTTATTTTTCAAAACTTATTGAACATATTATATGATAATGGAATGTGTATTATTGAATTACAGAGAGAACTAGATGCAGTGCCTAAAGAGAAAGATAAGCATTTTCCCTTTGACCCTATGCACAATAGCTGCTTCAAAAATTTCACTTTGGTACAGAGTCAATATATGCTACTCAAATAATTCCATAATTCCGAAATATGGATACCCTCACGAAAATATTTTAATATTAAATTAAAGTATAAGTAATTATTCTGGAAAAATTTTATTGTTCTTTAATTTCGTTCACTAGGATGTAACGCCAGAACTTGAACCAGAAAAAAAAATTCATGGAAATTATAGTTCAAGATGTGCAATGCTTTTAGAAGGATCGGTAAGAGAAATAAATGCGTTAGTTAAAACTTCCCATAATTATTAATTTTTAAATAATAATAATTTTTATTTCATTCACACTTTTAATTATCTTTACTTTACCTTCTTAATCTAATCAGTCGAGGAATATCCCGCAAGTTGAAGGGTCAGTAAATTTGACACATTCAGATGAAAAATACCGAATAAGTATTGCTGGGACGATTCTTCCGAATACATTAAGGTTAGCATACAAGCGTAATTATCCGACATCAAGGGAAGTCTTTTCTGCTCATAGTCTGCTAAATAATTTACAATTTTAACGACGATTTATTTTATTACCGACACTTATAATATTGCAGTAAGACCAGCTTATATTATTTAAAAAAATATTTACTATTTAAAAAGGACATGTCTTATACAATATTGCAATTTCCCAGATTCACAGTAAACATTTATACAGACGAGCAAATGAAAACTAACATCCTGCACATTAGCCCATGGATTTCTGAAGGAAGACACATTGCAATTAACACGAGGTCTTTGCCTGGATCATGGCAAAACCAGATTTCTGCTCCGTTATATGGCATGTCTCATGGAAAGGACTTCAAGATTGTAATTACCTATGAAGATTCCATTTTTGAGGTGACAATAATAAAAGTTGATTCTTTTTTAATAATATTTTAAATCTATCACATCTAATAAATATGTATTTGACTTGTATGTACATGAGATATCTTTACTTTGCTGAATTTTGTGTCATAATTGTGAACTTATCTGCAGATTGTTGTGAATGACCATGAACCATTTCTTTTCCACGATCGCTATTATGATCGAAGTTCAATATTACGCAGAGTTGAAATACATGAAACTGTCAACATTCGTTTATTGACGTTCGAGATCTTAGACGACCCTAAGTCGGCACTAATTAAAGATGATGCAGATGGTGAGACACATTTTAAAGGGACCGATATATCCTTAAACATTTCCTAGACATATTTCATGCTGATCGTAATATCCTTAATTATCACCTTCTATTATGTGGATTTGGATTTTTAGATAAACATAATTCTGAAAGTGACCAGGATGTGAATATCAGCAGTCCAGAATATTATTGAATGCTACTTAATGTATGAATGTATGAATGTAAGAATGTCGTTATGTATTTCATTTCAAAAGTATCCAAAGTATATCATTACTTTTGTGCACACATTAAGGAATATTGAAATTGCTTGCATACATAAAATACAACAAAGTTGATGTGGATATAATAACTCAGGAAATTATAATTTATATAAATGTATTCTAACTGTTTAATATAGGTACTAACTATAGGTTACTATCTAGTAAGATCATTTCCCCGCCATCATTATCACTGCAGGAAATTCTCACATGGATCATGGATAAACGAATAAATAGCAGACCTAAAATAAATAATAAAATTATTCGATCGATGGTAAGAGGACGATTAATTCTATTAGGAAATTTAGCTACAAACTGACGCTAACATATTAGAGGGATAGAATTTGAAATACAAGGGAATCTGAAAAATTTAGTTTGCATATAATATAAACGGATCTGTTCGTAAAAAACTCTGTGTGTTTAGTACACAAGTATAGTAAAAATTGTCCCAAAATGTAATCACAATAGTATTATTATCATAATATTATAGTCTTCGTAGTATTCATACTATATCCATCTCACAATTAATTTAAACTAAGAATCCCGGACTTTTTCTGACTTCTTGGTACACTGACCAAAAGTTACTATAAGAAATTTTCTGAGAGCCCTTTATTTAGACCCCTAGGGGCCTTCAAAGCTGAGATTTTTGGTATACTTAGGGATGTAAATATGTCAATAACTTCTGTTTCTGACAAACTAGAGACCTGAAATGAGTTTCATTCGACTCCACTTAACAAGGCAATTAAGAAAAATGTCCCACAGGTGGGAATGGTGGTATACCCCCATCCACCCCCTTCGAGGTCAAAGTAATCCGACAGAGGTCATATTTTCAAGAACTGTTCTTTATGGAAAACTAAACCTCCAATAAATCAGAATTTTTTTTGTCGTTTTACCTATAAATGAATGGAATAACGAGATTCCCAATGTCCCTATCTACTATCTATAACTTAAATTTGGTACCTAAAAAGATTACCAAACTCTTTTCCACTTGTGTCGTCGAATCATTTGTCATTTGTATATAATAAATTGAGCAGATTTAAATGATTATGTTGTAGAATTGAAAGGGCTCCTATGCACTTATTTTAAAATACATTTATGCCTTATGTGTGGAATGTTTAATAAAATAGTGAAAACCATCTTAAGAGTGTGATTTTTCAAACTATGTACAATGTTGATCCAAATACATTAATGACGTCATACAATTTGTCCTAGTCCAAAAAATTGTAACACATTGCAAATCTTATGTGCATACAGTACCCACCAATGCGTATATAGTCATCCGGGAACCAGATGACTTCTTTCGATATATGAATTCATAGTCCCTAGGTCCCTACTAATAATCTCGAGATTTTGGAGATCTTTTGTGGACCGGCAAACGAAGAGTAAGTAATTTTTTATCAAATTCGCATTTAGGCACACATTATGATACACTGGCAACTCATGTGGCTATATTTTCAAGGGCTGTTTGACCAGAGTGATCGTTATAATTTTTGGTTTAAAAAAATCTTATCCCGTTGCACTGTCCAGTATAGAAAATTAAAAAAGTACCTAAGTACATACTGCTACTACTATGTGGGTATTTAATAAATTGGTGAGATCCAGCGTGCCATACATATTATGATTTTCCTCGATTGGACTAACTAAAATAATTAAGTACACAGGAATTTTATTTTTTTTATTAACATCTTATATTATATTGCTTAATCTCTTTTTTTACAAGTTTGCTGTTATTTATACGTACAGCTATGTACCGAGGAACGGTATTCAATATTTCAATCGACAACAGTTTTACTGGAAATCAGCACCAATACATACAAATTAAATAAAGTTAATCCCGACCGTGTATAGGTAATT
>JABASI010004556.1:0-13856 GCA_019776505.1 Tomocerus nigrus | reverse complement strand
CATTATCCTATCTAATTGTCATATTATTTAGACTAAATCGTTTTCGCTTATAAAACAATAGGCTATTAATTTTTAGCGACCCTTTGAAATCCTGATCCGCTAATCCTCACACATGCACAAAAATAATTGAAAAGTTGAAAGTAAGTCGTATTTATTTGGTAGCATATTATAATCGTAAAATAGTTTTACTTTGTAGTATTACTTTGTTTCAACCAATGCAATTCACAGAAATAAATATTTCTTTTACTTTTAATAATTTTAATTTTGTAATTACAATATTCGTTTACTTTTGATACAGGTTATGGTGTCGGTTTTGTGATTTATTGAGACAATAGAGCTTGAAACAATATCAGACCGAATTTAAATGGTAGTTTTTGAGTGAGTACATATGCAGGAAATAGTTTTAGTAAAATTTTAAAGCAGCAGAACATGACATTCAAGCAGAGCTATAATACTATAGGTATATGGATGTGAAACTACCTGGAGGTGCATTATGGTAAGATGTCTGCATATGACTGGAGGAAGTATTCACAGAAATTACTCAAAGAATGAATATTACAATGTACTAGCTCCAAAAGACAGAGATGCCCTTCTGGGATGTTGTAGCAGTTACTACAGACTTTACATCATTTCTCTGAGGCATAGCAGGCAATAGAAATCTGAAGCAAGCAAGCTTAATGGAAGTGTGCACAATCAGCCACTTTATTTTACGATTCTTACTGAGAATCCGGGATGAATCATTGTCTGCATGATGACGCTAATGTAATATTTCTTTAGGAAATACCTGTCTTCCTGGTAAATGTTACAGTGTAAAAACGAAGTACTATATGGTGGTCATTAAAGATATACTTATACTCAGGTACCTTACTTAAAAATTCGCATATTATTTTGAATTTAATTCTTGGTAGTAGTATGCTTACATTATGTCAGATGTAGTAAAAAGGTTATGCCAGAGGCATATGTAAATATAATGGTTTATTATAGATTAGTGTGGCTGTTAGAGCTGAAAGGTCTGGCCCAGGACCAAAATTTCAGTTTCGGTGTCATGACATGGTAAACACAAGGAGCAGACTTAGTCTGCGAGTACAGAAGAAGACAGTTTTCGGTTGAGTCAGTGATGTGGTTTCAGTTTCCGAAGTCGAAATTTTATCTTTATACTTGTGTATAAATATTTCTTCATGCAAAATAGATAAAGATATCATTAGATAGGAGCTATGCTAGTGTCTGTTACACAGAGCACCTACTTATCATCCTATTTAAGTTTACATAGGTACAGGGGGATGTCAAGATGCAAAAAAAAGACGTATATACACATGTTGCGTTTCTCATTGAAGGAAATGAAGGTTCTACGTAGGTGCGTTAACCTTCTTCCACATTTCAATTGAGACTCTGAAATGGAATGAGGATGTGTTGTATTTGTAGATGGCTCATTTTTCTTTAGTATCTCTGAAAGTAGTCAATTGTATCGTGACTCTGACTCTAATTGCCATCTTTCTATCCATATGACCGGCCTAGCTAAAGCAAACTAATAATTTATACAGAAACTAAAAATAAAGTTGAATAAGCTTCCTTCCGAGAGACACCACTGGTGTGTGGAAACTCTCATCGCAATCCTAATAATGTATTTCCGCAAAAATTATGACGATGGGGTGGTGACTCCATATGGATCGTTAGACAACAAACTTTCTTACCAGATGTGTTTATACAGAAATGCATTGATTTTTGGAAATAGTCAGAAAATGACTGTAGTGTCTAAACAGAAATGCAATTTAAGATAATGAAGAACACAGAGATGTTATATTGATGGAAGACGCTAACTAACTAATAACAAACAAGTTGAACAAACGAGCATTATTTTCCACGCAGAACTATCTGCCTGCATTGTGTGTGTAGTTAGGTTAAAAATGTCCTTGGTTGTTTTCTTAGTAGGCTTTTGTGGTAGAAATAAGGTTAAACGGTTGACATTCATCATTGTCTACTCATTTCGTGTTAAGGAAGCTTTTATTAAGCTTAAACTTGACTTTAGTGTCGACAAAGAAGCGTTTTGATGAGGATCTCCTCATTGTGTCCATGTACTAGGTACTTATGTACTACTAGCTAGATGCTGTCATTACAATTACATTGTGCATCGTGGGAAAAGTCTTAGCCAAAATTACAGTTGATTGTGGAAGAGATAAGATAAGGATAAGAGATTATATCTTCCTTCATTATTATATGCATATTAGTCTTGAACATTAATTTTTAACTGTGTTCACTATATTTATGGATGTCGAGTGCAGTTTAGATGTGCTTTGAGCTCCTCGTTTAGTTCTCCATAATAAAAGTCTACACTAAAGTTACATGGTGGCTATTAAATTGGTTTCGTTTTGTCAGAAGGTTGATGTTGATGATACATAGACACTTGTAGCTAAACCTTAATAGTGGGGTTAGGTACCTACCACTTAATCTAGTAAAAGTGCTATATGGTTTGTTACGCTACATCATTTTCCATCGTAGATATTACTAGTAGGTATACCTATACCTACTAAAAGGGATTCATTCATCATTCTGGCATGCGGACCGGCTTTAGGTTTTTCTATCTTGTTGAAATAATTATATGTGATATATAATTTCACTTCACACTTTATTTGGAGCTGTGAATGATTTTTTCCCAATTGGCCGATGGTGAAAAGGGTTAGATTATAATGTCTGTAAAGGGGAAATTACTATTATCGAGAAATTTAATAGGAGAATGGATTTTGGGTAGCTTGTTTTATGATTTCCATTATTTAATATAGTTGTTTGTGTGTATCTACATCGTTTTAGTTAATGTTTGGAACATTATCTTCTGTAAGAAGCAATGGATAGTGAAGTAGTTGAATAATTTTCCCATTCTAATAATCAAAGTTGATGTACATCATTGAATTCATTATGATTTTCTATAGACTGAAGGTAAGCTTCATTAGTAGTCTGATAAAATCTGTAGTAAGTTAAAAGAATGTTTTCTATGCAGGCTTAATTACTGGAGGAATGAATTTTAATTGGCTATTGTGTCTAACTAAAGGGTTGGGACCATACTCGCATAATATAAGTAGAGAGAGAGTAGGTAAGGGTAAGGCACACAGAAGTGAGTTGGGATTTAGGAAGAAGATTCCTTCCAAGTTGCGTCACTTATGAGAATAAAAGGCATGTCTTTGAAAACAAGTAATAAAAAGGCTGAAATGTCTATTTTGTTGAAAGTTACTAGTCTCCCTGTATAGGTATTAGGTGGTAGTGGTTTTAGTATGCGTGGAGCATTTCGTATACGTATGCAAATGTGTGAATGTGAAATGAAACGGGTCATCGTTAAATTTCAGAGGTCATGGTCTCTCATGTTACAGGCTTAAGAAGGAGATGTCAATCTCACTTTGTGTACCTTCTGGTCATTTCGTATAAGTATGCAAATGTGTGAATGTGAAATGAAACGGGTCATCGTTAAATTTCAGAGGTCATGGTCTCTCATGTTACAGGCTTAAGAAGGAGATGTCAATCTCACTTTGTGTGCCTTCTGGATTCTGTCACCCAAGTTAACTAAAAAAGACCCTAGCTCCTATTCACTTTACATCACTTATCCCCATATTGAAATGTCACTTGGCATGTTGACGTTGCTAGAGACAAGACTTGTTGGGAGTTGGGATTGAAATGTATTTTTCATCCCCCCATCTTATGCTTTCATGCACTTTCAACTGTTAGAATCAAAGTTTTTATGCATACATTGTATTCAATCTGAAAACGAGTATTTTTAATGCAAGGATTTAAGTAGGTAGTGAATTTTTTGTTTATTTGCTGCAATTGTGTGCTATGACTGTAAAATGTGAAAAAGTATGCACGTAAAATATTTCCTAGTGATTTGCATGCATGTTAAAAATGCAGATTTGTTTTGTTATTTAATATTTTGTGCTTATATAGTTGTAATTCCTGTTCCTATTATTTGTATATACTCGATGAAACTAAATGCATATAATGAGCACGTTTTTTTAAAAGGATAGAGAATAGGTGTTAGCACCCTAGGATCCCATCCTCAAAATTCCATTGCATCTCTGTAATTTGTAATGCATTGCTGAGTAAGAATGTCGACAGTTTTACTCTGTAAGACAGGCAACAACAGCAAAGTATTTGGTATTCATCAGGATTGAGGATTGCCCGATGGAATGGCTAACTATCTTCTGTTTTCTGTATTATTGTGTATGTTGAGGATTATGCTGTTGAGAGCGTTAGTAGTTAAATAGGGAAGCCAAAGCCAAATGATGTGAAGTTTAAATAAGAACGTGTCCTGTCCCAGGAGGAACGTGACTTAACGTTTTGATTTTTAACTGAATTTTTGCCGTATTTCAATTGCTTACGACGACGTCTCTGTTTTTTCCAGAGAAATTCATGAATATGAATGTGTGCAGTGAGTAGTGGAGTGGATGATGATGGGGGGATGTGTGGTTTGAAGTTACTGGGTTGGTAGGCTACGTAAAAGTAACACACACATGTACGTAGTGAAGATTATGTAGGGCTGGAGAAGTTGTTACTTGACGTAAGTTATAGGGAGTGGAGAAAGAAATTAGTATTATGTTATGTAAGTATGCAGGCTATACAGACATAAATGTAGAATGTACTGACAGAGAAAAATCCAGCTGGGTTAGACGAGTTCCTAGTAGATTACTTAAAAGTTTCTTGTTTGCTCTCTACGTATATATTCGAGGAATTCTTATCTTAATACACAACATACCTGGCTAGAGAGGTATGTCCGTATGTAGTTAACTTTAGTAGTCTCGTTGCTTATAATATTGTTCTCTGTTGTGAGGCTAGGGTAGGCTGGTGGCTGGTTGCTGGTTCCCTAAGTCAAGTCAAGTCAAGACCCTCAACACCATTAAGAATAGTTAGACTAAAAAGAGTTTGCTACTAAAAGAAAACTAAAATAGCCCTTCTTCTTGTATATAGAGTCATTTCAAGGAAAAACCGACAGACAGTTCTAAACAGTCGAGCCGAACAAGTAATGAATAAGAGGAACCTCCTAAACAAAACGCTAATGCAATGCATAGCATGACATTATTACTGTTGTAGCGTACCGTTCCTTTTAGCAGACTCTCTTTTTATATACATGTCGGGGATTTTCTATGGAGGACTTAAAATTTTCTTTTCCTCCTTCAACTTTTATGCACGTAAATGCCTATGGTGTACATTACCTACTGATTTGGTTAAAATCTTCTCTTAGCATTAGTGTGGCGGGATGAATGCTTTTTATACAGCTACAGGTTTCACAGTTACGCACTTTGTAAATATCTTTAATGTTCCTGTGGTCCTTCAAGAGCCACCATCTCAAGTATTTAGGTACTAACAAACTCCGAATGTAAGGGACAGAATGGATCGGACACTGATAAGGAAGTTAGCGTTAGGATCATTGTGAAAGAAGTCCATTTAACTTAACAGACTATACATTACCTATATTTTACGCATTATATACAGGATATGTTTCAATTCCTTACTGCTATACACATAGTAAGACTAGATATATAGATATAACTAAAGTATTCGTAAATATACACAAAGTTTTTTATATTTTCTCTGTGTGACTGTCGATATATATCATGCAATGTATAGGTACGTATTCTATTATGTATGATGACTCTGTGTGTAAGTATTTGGTCGTGAAACGAATGCCACCCTAGTAAATCCGAAAGGAAGGGATCGAAAAGTACACACAGAGTAAGTGAATGAGAAAAAACGGAGATGCTAAGACCCTTAAGTTGAAAGATCTTGCATTGCATTATTGGCTTCGCGGGAATGGTCCATTCCGATTTCAATCCTTTCCTTTTAAGTTTGTCTTGGACTTGAGTCTTTCTTGAGTACATATTATTTCTGTATATACAGTCTAGTTACTTAAAGAAATCTTTTCATTCTTTAATGGATGGCATTTTTTATAGCTGTTCTTTAGAAATTCTTGAGTTATAGTCGGGAAGAGCCTTCTTTGGCATAATAGCTGGCATTGACATACACTAACCGTAACTTCATATCCTCCAACTCTGACCACAAATACTAAAACCCTTTTCGCTTTTAAAACTAATGGCGAAAACATTTCTTTAATGCTTGTGTGTTTCAGATCGCTTTAATTTTCGTAGAATTGCTTTCTCCCATATCATAGTAAGTTCTGAAAATTAATATTTTTATGCTGAAAATATTATTTTACTTTGTTTAACCATGATTTCTACTAATTTTGCTGAGAAGCTATTTATAATTCTTATCATTTCGATCTATCAGGTCATAGTCTGCGTAATGCTGGTAATAATAGTTGTATTAAAGTGTGAATTTTAGTTATTGAAACTAACTATCGAAAGAAAATGCTCAAAAATGTACATTACTGTATTACCCTTGAAGTTGGCCATAATATGCAATAAAGTTTTCTTCAGACGAAAATATGACGAAGTTGTATAATTTATTAGGATTGGCTTATGTGGTATCACAGTGTGATACCTTCCTTTGTTGCATAATTGCAATGCAACAGTAAAACTACGTCTTGAATGTGTCTGGATGTATAATGCGTATGGGAGATAAGAAAAATGTGTTCATTCAAATCTCATCTGCGGAAATCCCCATGCTAATGGAATATATAAGAATTTCCATTTTATTGTTGCATTCATCTCGGTCCTTTTAAATTCACCAGCAGGAGCAGGACTAATAAATAAGCGCTTGGAATTGAAAATGAAATCTGAGCATGACTTACTTAATGGAATAGCTAAGGAAGACTAAGTTTGTATGTTGCAAGTTGCAACAATGAAATAAAACAAATTCTCTATAGAGATCTAAACCACTGTACTGTGTATAACCATGCAATGCGTATTATATTTTTGCTGTTGAGGATTGAGAAGGTGAAGAAAAAGTGAAATGTCTGGAAGCAAAGAGAACATAATAAGATTCACGTTCTTTGTAAATTGTGCACATCATTTCCTATTGTGGGCATAATATGTCTTGATAGGAGCTAACCCGCATACATATCTCTGTTCTCTGACTGATTTTGATTAAGTGGTATAATTTAAATCTTTACGGTGTGGTCTACCACTTATATACAATATAATTTTGGGTGTAAATCTTGTAACAGAACCTTAACTGATAATGAAGGGAGTGCAAAAAAGAGAGAAGGCGCTTGGAAAATTAGGGCTTTTCACTTGGGTGTAGTGAATTTTATCTCAACAGATCTACAATTTTGAATTACAAAGCAGAGGTGCACTATTTTGAAGAGGAAAAGATGAGCTGACAATGAGTTACATAAACAAAATTACAAGCAGATGGGCGTTAACACTCTGTCTCGTCGTCTTGTCTAACTTGACTTGCTTTAGATTCGTTTCATTACTCTGTCTGTGATCGATTTTCAGTTGTCAGATGCTGTCTGCATCATTTTATCCAAAGTGAAGGTGGGCTACACATTGTTCACTGTGTCATAACACAATTATTCGAGGAAAGGCTTATTATTCATCCATAGACCGACAACTTGCAACGCGCACGGTTCATTAACCATAACATACCTGAGTTGACTTCACTCTTTTTTGCACATTTTCATTTTCTCCTATTGTCAAAGGACCGGAAAAAATGAAATTTAGGGTATTGTGCCTTTAGGAGAGGAAATGTGACACATTGTGTATAAGTTATATGTATAGTATTCACACCTGTTGACATAAGGATTTTTTGTGGCAGATAGTCCCATGCTTGCGTGCCTTATTGAACTAAAGTGAATTATACACAAACATTATTACCTATGTCTGATGCTAGCTTAATTTTATGTATGCTCGCTTTTTCTATACCAAAAAATAGATTCTAATGCTTGTTTCCAAAGTATAAAATGCTATGCTGTTTAAATGCCATCTATTCATTGATGAATACTGAAAAGCATTGCAACTTTTATGGCTTCGTTTCGTTTCAGCTCGTTTTCTGAATTCGTTTTATGATGCATGAATTATAAATATGCACTATCAGTAAACTATGGATCTCTATGTTATGTAGAGTAACGCATTAAATGCTTTTCATTTCACAACAGACTTATTTTGCATGATTTTGGGCTTGGTTGCTGTTAATGGTTTGGTTACAGTGACTGCCACTCATTCAGTCATCTTTCTGCTCTTCCATTCCATATTATAGTCAACTGAAATTATATATTTTCTTCTGTGAACTGAAACTTTTCGTTGTTTCTAAATTATTGAGCTTCTATGAAGAATGAATGAGAATTCCTAATGTAAAGCGGATTTCAATTATATAAAAACAGTACCTAAGTGAAAATATTAAGGGATGCTATTCCTCAGTCCTCAGATGTAACGTGAATTTAATTCTTTAATACTCTAATACCACTACTGTTAAATGCTATTTGGTGAGTTATATTTAGGTTGATGAATAATGGTAGATATTTGGGGTGTAATTGCTGGTACAGTCACATGTAAATTAGTAACAATGTTTAATAGTAAGGTATCAAAGTCCATATTATTATGTGTACCTTTAACCTTCAGTTTGAGACTTAGGTATCTATGTTCTCTGATCGTGGAGACCATTGTATTCTTGATGATAAAAATGCACATAATTCGCAGAATGCACCTTTTGTTGAGGTGAATAAAACTTGGAAACTACCCAATACAAGTAATTGACCGTTGTACACTATTAAGTTATCTTTTTAGTGCATGCGATAAGAATTTCATTTTCACATCCTATAATGATTCATTTTTCACTAATAAGTAGATAGCAAACTGCTATACATAAACTGATTGATTACCTATATGCATTATTTATGAAGTGTAGTGAGGATTTAAAGCTAAACTCCATAATTTTCAAGTACCTTTAATTAGCAAAAAGTCTTTACTTGTAAGGATAACGTACTATGAACCTATAAATAAAATTTGCATCTCAATGTACTAAATTATCTACACTTATTATCATTAAGCGCATACAAAAAGTGTATAAGCGGCCCGAGCGGCCGTTATTATGTGATTGCATTGTTATTGTTTAGCTGTGCAATTTACAAGTATCCATTTGTATGTGTCCTCAAATTTTGTCCGTTTAAAATCCTCGAACTAAATTCACATGAGATAAAAAAGGAATGTGGAGAGATAGTCGACTGCACTGCTGTAGGTAAAGAGACTTTTGAAGCGACCTATGGATACATGAACCGTCTGAGTTGTCGTTATCGTTTGCTTGAATTAAATATTTGTTTATTGTATCTTGTATCGCAGAGTAGGGACTTTAGGACGTTACGTGAATGTACAGGAGACAGTACAATAGACACAATAACGACAACATGGTCGTGCACATAATAAGGAGCTTCTTTGTAATTCTTAAAAATAAGAAAGATAATTTCGTGAGATGATAGCATGACAAGTTGTCAGTCACACTTTGTTGTGCTGACTGACTCACATTAGGTAATTGCTATAATAGTAACCGCATTAGTGGTCTGTTAAATGGGGATGCGTGTAATTTTGCGAAGGAAAGTTTATTTAAAGATGTCCCTATATTTAGTTTCTATTATAAATATGATGTGATATGTGAATACGTACACGGTGAGTTGAGAAGAGGAATAGCAATGAAATAGAAAATAACGACAGCAATTTTAGATGATGATAAAAGTGAGACTGAAATAAAACTTTACAATTTTTACTCATAAATAATTGAGAATTGTGTTTTCATTGGACTTGACTGAGTCATTGCATTTAAATAGCAAATATATTTATTAGGCAATAACAAAAGTGTTACAAAAAATATATGGCACAGGAGAAGGTAGAGACATGATGTAATAAAATCTAAATTGTGATACACTCACGTTCTTACTTCAAAGTACTAATCATCATCATCAGTTAATGCATTAAAAATAGAATGAGCGTAGGTAGCCATTGTCCATGTAGATATGCAAATAAGATGACCATTCCTGACTATGTCATGTTGTATTTTAGTTATGTTCCTCTTACTCTGATACACCGCGTTATGTCATAGATATTTTTTTTTGTATGAGACCATAATATTGTGATTTTTAGGTAGGTGAATTGCGTGGAAAAATATTTTGGTTTTGCAAAGAAAAGTAATTGATACTTTGATACTAATGACAAATGGCAGAACTGATGTGAAGTAAAAGTTTTTTAATGGCATTTTTGGTTTTTACAGGCTTCTATGGACCTTCCCCCTGACAAAGCAAAACTTTTAAAGCAATATGACGACCAGAGAAAATGGGAAATTGTCTGTGATCAGGTAAATGAACTGCTAACATTTATTTACCTTTAATTCAGCTGCGTATGTATGTACTATGCACTCATTGTCCTTCTTATTATCAACATCAAGCCACTAAATTATTATTTTAGTATCTGTGAAACTTGGAAACTTTTTGCTGCATTTTATCATCAAGTGTATAGAGATAGGGAAACATGTGCACTTGCTTTTCATTCCATTAAAAAAGTTCTCATGTAAATAGATATAGAGATCTCTCGTGTATTTATATGTGACTTACTGTTCTTTATGAAATGAACTAGAATTTAACTAAACTACTACAGGTTTGCTTCTTCACATTAAAAAGCGAGTTGTTGTATTTGTAAAGTGCGTATACTTGTAGAGTAAACCTATTTGTCCCTCCCAACAACATGACCTATTATATCACATCCAACATTAGTGTCTGTCTTTATTAGGCTTCGCCTGCAGTTAGCAATGAAATGTAAAATGCTTAACATAACTCACGTTAAGTATGTAATTGTTCCCTTATTTGTCTTCCCCTGCTTACTCTTTTCTAATTGAACAAACACATAAATACAATACTGCGTACATTATATACGTAAAGAATGTAAATATGCATAGATGGATGGTAATTTATAGTCGTTAATTAGCTTTTTTATCCCTGCCATATTTGGATGTCGTCCTTCTACCAGTTCATCTCTCATCCAACTCATCCTCACTCTAAATGAATCGCGGCAGGGAGCTTTAATTATAAAGTTTAATGTTTCCATTAGGACCATTAGCAAACGCTATGATTGCCTGCTAATCATTCCTGGTAATTAGTAGAGTGATGTTTTTACACAAGCAATGTTATGTTATGGTGAGTATATATATAACTATAATAAATGTCTTACTGTATTATAGGAATTGGTGCAAGTTCGTGATCCACCGAGATTTTACCTAAGAAAACTGCAGACGTATTTAGACCCTAAGGCTTCAAGAAGTTTCAAGGTAAGATTCCTGTCTTTAAATAACAATACTATTTATAAATTCTGATTTTATGTTACAAGCAGAAAAAATATTAGCGCTGACGTTTTGATAATTGTTGAGTACTTTATTTGGTTAATGTTATGGCCTAATAATATTGTTTTGCGTGAATGTAGAAGTGATGATTAGGACTTATTACGATTGAAATACGATTAGGTTGCGATAGCGGAAGGGTGGAGTTGCTCATAAATGTTTATATGAAAAAGTTGATGTTACCGTTTTAGCATTTTTTGATTCGCAGAAGGAAATATTTACGGGTTACACGAATGTCCACTCGTTAGGGCAGGAAATACATCCCAGTGTGCATTAGAAAAAGATAAAAGTTAGCGGAGGTAGTTTGTTTATTTGTTGTGCATCAAATTACGCGATTAACTCCTTGTTATTGCTGTAAAGTATGTTTTGTGGGAAAGAGTTTTTTCTTCTTGAGAAAATAGTACACGAGGCTTCCGTAACTAATCTTCCCACGCTTAAAACTGTGGCACTAGGATTTTTTGCGTCATCATATCATTTCGAGTCACTATGTTTGTATTTATTTAGCTTTTGTTTGTAAAACGGATAGAAAAAATGTCTTGAAAAAATTCAAATCATTATCTTTTAAATTATGCTAAAAAGATGGACTTATAATAGGCTTAATAGTTAGGAGTACTATAGCTAGCTAAATGTAAAATATAATATAATTGATTAGGTTTGCCCACGTCATTATAATTAACGTATAGGAAAAGGAGTGAGTCCAGTGAGACAGAACTTATATAGTCAAAGTAGTTGTAGAGAAATGTCACGTCTGTCTGCTCTCGTTTTTCTTCTGTCTGTTTAACATAAATTTATGTCTTTGTGTTGTTTTGAATTGCAGAAACGGAAAGTGGTGGGCGACTCAACTTCCACTCAAGTGCTTAAAGACTTGGAGATTTCTCTTCGGACGAATAATATAGAGTGAGTTTTATTTATTCATGCGAAAAGGAAAAATTGAAACTACCAACAGAGCTTGTTATTGTTGTGACTTGCTTTGTAGTAAATACTTGTAAGCATTGCATTGTACTTGTCAGAGTAATTTAGGGTTACTTTTGTTATGGATGAATTACTATTGCTTAGTTGGAAAATATAATATTATCGAATTGGATGCAGATGCAGGAGACTAGTGTGTGTGTGTGGATTATGTTTAAATCCCTACCTACACTTTTTACGAGTACATGATGATGGGAAATGTACTAGACATACTAAATGTTAAAATAGTGAAATAATAATTCTTTTTCACTCTCCTATAGGATTTTTCTTATTTTATGCTCTGCAGTTTGTCGTTCTGCAAAGTAAACTCATATTTCAATAGTGTAGGCTGTGTGTACTAAAACTAAATGAACCTTACTGGCCAGACTAATGTTGCTTTGGCCTTGCTTTTGTAATCCTAACAATAATTTTGACTTGTTTCGCACACTTTCGGCTCGACTGCCTTTCCTTTCAATGCGATTAGTTGGGCTTGGATGGTTCATCATGACTTTAGCTCTGCGAAACCTAATATCCTCTCGTCTTGTCTACAATTATATAGATTGGCTCGTGTTTATTAACCAACTCGACAGGAAATTATGCTGACTCCTGCTATGCACAGAGAGTGAATAACTATCGCGTACATAATATATCCTCCATTATATTATTATACCAGTATTACACCTATTTTATGACAGACTTAATAAATTCCCTGAGGAATTCGCTTGTTGTTAAGGATCTTGGTTTTTTTTTATCGAGATGTGATCATGTCTCGCCTTGACTGTGTAAAGTAGAGAGACTCTCCTTGCATTCGTCGCTAACAGGTTCGATGTTCTGTGCAAGACAACAGAGAGCCATTGCGTTAATGCAGTTCTTGCTCACTGATAA
The DNA here is from genome assembly GCA_019776505.1 of Tomocerus nigrus. Classification (NCBI taxonomy): domain Eukaryota; kingdom Metazoa; phylum Arthropoda; class Collembola; order Entomobryomorpha; family Tomoceridae; genus Tomocerus; species Tomocerus nigrus. The sequence continues at coordinate 767 of JABASI010004556.1, read as the reverse complement.
TAACGATAATGCATCATATTATGTTAATTATATTGTGATGAGATTAAGTATTATGTGATTTTGGAGTCATGTCGTGTGCCGAACTATTGTTTAGCATATTTATCATTGTTTTTGTTACTATGCTCCAGCTATATGCATGCTATATGCTTTGCTGGATTGGATATCTATTTTGTTAACTGATATTAATGTGTAGTTATTGCATAATGCTGTACTATGATGCTTTTCTTCTTTATGTATGATGTTTGAGTTTTATTTCCTATGTTGTATTTCTTAGATGGGTTCGAGAGTTTTTGAACGAGGAAAACCGGGGATTGGAAGTTCTTGTGGATTACCTCAGCTTCCGGCTAGTCATGATGCGGTAAGTGAACTAAGCAAGAATTTTAAAACATGATATTGGCATTAGAATGAGTCACGCTCCTTTAGCTTGCCCCATTCTATTCTTTCCAACTCTTCTCTTCATGACGAAATGGCCGTGAATAACTCAATTTATTATCTTAGGTATGCTCTTATGCTTTTTAATAAATACACGCAGAGAGACGAGACGAGCTGGTTAAACTATAACTACCTACTTTTATATGTTACTTCCTACAAGTATAATGTTTACACTTTTATTATGTTGCTCTATTAAGAATGGGATTTTAGTCATATTTTTTTTGCAAGATAGGGGTATTGCTATTAATGGTGTATTCCTGCAACTTAACTCGACTGTCCATTGCATATCTTTCTATATTATATTCCATGCGTGAGTGAAATTATTGGATGAAACC
>JABASI010004555.1:0-13857 GCA_019776505.1 Tomocerus nigrus | reverse complement strand
CCAAATATCTAATAATAATTTGATTTATTTGCTCATAAGTTTAGATAATGTAGGATCTTCCGGAGGATGTTCCCAGATAATGAATTTCTTGCCCATGATCATATGTGGTGTAACATGGCAATGTACCAACCAGATTCCTGGATTATTAGCATAATATCGAATTGCAGCCCAACCACAATAAGCTCCATCCGTTTCGGGACCAACAGTTTGATTGGCATAGACTGTAACGGAATCTCTGAGTTGGAAATGTTTTCCATTTTGAACATCTTGCTGAATTCGACGAGCATCGTCTATTGGGTCGTATCTATTTGCTCCCTCACCGACAACGTAAAAACTAGCTCCGTGTAAATGCCAAGGGTGTGAAAAGCAAAAGTTATCCGTTCGTTGGTTTTGAAAAACAAACTGAATGGATTGCCCCTGAATAATTTCAAACACTTGAGGTTCATTAGTGATATTTACACCAGAGCCGACTTGAATGTAATAGGGGACTTCGGGTTCTTCAAATAAATGTCCATTTATTTCATAAACATGCTGCTCTCCAAGAACAACCTCCGAAACATCAATTACAAACTCCCGATCGCAATTCTGAGGCACTTTGTAAACATCCGTCTGTTTCAAGGCATAATTCGGTGTGAGTTTATCCATAAGCCACCTATCCAATAAAAGAGTTTCGTTCCCTTCCCTGTTTAATTTTCTTAACTCTTCAGAAGGTTTAGGAGCTCCTTTGTAATTTAAAATGGCTAATCCGTTCCGTGGTCCAGCACTCTCCATATGCTTGCAACTGATAAAATAATTTTCTTCGACTTGATCCATTTCTATTATTAGACTGTATCTTTGCCCAGGACTTAATACCAAATGATCGGATTGCAATGGCTCTACATAAATCCCATCCATTTCGATTACAGTGAATGTATGTGAAGAAATATTGCAAGAAAGAAGAGAATCCGATGCAGCATTTATAAACCGAAAACGGTAGCGAAGACCTTTCTGGACGGCAGTAACACTATAACCCGCGAGGGGATGCACTGTTGAATTTTCCCATTCTCCGTACGATTTTCCATTTACAGTGACACTTGATACAACTGCTGGATAATTGTGAACTGGTCCAGCAATTCTCTCCATAAGAGCCTGAAGGGATTCGTGATAAACTCCATTCAGGATGAAAACTCTATCTTCATCGAATTGGTAAGCTGCTGGCCAAGTTTTATATACTTCAGGATCGTCGTCGATAATAAGAGGACCGTATAACCAAACTATATCCATGGCCGTGTGAGCATGATAAAAAAACGTTCCAGCTTGTGGCCAAGTATCAATTTCGTGAATAAAAGAACCTCCGGGTTTAATTGGCACTTGGGTCACATTTGGAACACCATCAGAGAGAAAACTATGTCTTTGGTGAATTCCATGAAAATGGAAAGTAATGGGAACATCTAATTCGTTTGTTACATGTACAATAAGATGGGAATTTTGTTTCACTCTGATTTCTGGACCTGGAGACTGCCCGTTTATAAGATATGCCGCTTGCATGTAATTATCCGGAGCTACTACACCTTTTGTCACCACAAGATTATATCTAGAAACTACCTTTTTTCTCTGAGTTCTTTTTGCATCGAATTTGCTATTCGGTGCAGATTTTCCTTTTTCGTTCAGGGTAGAAAGCTTTTCTTGCTCATATTTTAACCCCGCAAATAGACTTTGATAATTTCCAATGACAGGACTTTCATCTTTTTCATTTCCCGACGATTTCAAAAGTTGGGCTTGAGGAGAAGCTGCATTCAATACAGACGAATTTGTATTTGCAACCTCGTAATTTTGTAGCACTGGAAAATCATTAAGATTCGGGAATTAATTTATAATTATATATTGGACATCGCTATTTAAGAGATCATTGAATTTGTGGCTTTTGGTTGGATGTGGCTTACGTGCTTAATAATTAGCATATAATATTTAAGCATGGTACCTACTTCAATATTCATTGAAAGTATAAAAATCAAATGATGAATTTGTGTGTGAGGGAATTAAATTGTAAATTATAAATTCTTACCGGCTATCCACAGTACAAATGGGAGTATGGCACACAGTGGAATGAAGAAATGTGTCCAATGTAACCTGTAAGGAAATTAAAATCATATTTTAATTGCAAAATTAATACAACCAACTTACAAATGCAATTTTTTGCTGTAACTTATCAGCAGCTGTACATAATTGCACAAAGAATGCTCACTTACCGACTGAGAAAGAGCCGAATTTTCCCATGATTTGTAGTATAGTCGTAGAGACTAGATGTTTCTCTAAAAGACATTTCAAATCCTTTTCTCTGCCCTTAATTTCCTTTAAATTCTAAATTACTAAAAGAAGTATGGGCTGAAATATTTGAAACATTATTTGCGCTTTGATTTTGGCCAGCAGGACAATAATAGAACAAAAATGTGCTCTTGCCTAGATTGTTGAAGTAAAAAATCAACTCACGTGGGCTTCATACGATAATGTTGAACTACAGCTTTACAATATCTTCTGTTGTAGTTGTTGTATGGCTTGGCTTAGCATACCTGGCTTTCTTCATCGTCTAGTTTGCTGTTAGCCTTGTATTTTTTACATGAGACTTCGCCAGGCTTGGCTTTTGTTACCTGTCTGTGTCTTACATTACAGGTCCAACGTCCATCCAACTAGTCTCATTCTCATTCTTCTTGAACAGATAGTGATAGTACGCATTTTAACGCACGTTTGATGCTTCACTGCGTGTGACTTTTAGTGGAGACACCAACATGCGTGCCGGCGTGCGTAATATATGTAAAATACGAATTCGCAAGATTTTACACTTACTTCACTTAACAAGGCTAGGGGTATACAGATATACACTAAAGCATATAAACTCAATAGTAGTATCCGTCATAAATATTATAAAAATATTTTTGTCCATAACTTTATGAATATTTATGATCATTTGTATTCATTCGATAATGGAGGACATTAATTTTTATTGTTGTCAAGTCGGGAAGGGAGCAAGATTATAAAATAATGAGTGAATCAAGTAGCACGATGCAAATTGGACATGTCGGCTTTATCAGGATTTTCTGTACTATAGCTGTAGCTGGGTATCTGCATGGCTATCGTATTTCATCAAGCCCTTTGACACGCAAATAATTTGTAATACTCGAATAGACAATACTGAAATCAAAACATTGTTGTATTTGTAGTTGATCTGTCACCAGAATTGTCGGGAAGGATAAAATTGTAGTAGTTTGACTTTATTAGTCTACTGTCAACTGTCCTGTTACAATTAAGGTTTGTCTGAAGACAGTAATAAATACAATATTTTTTGTAAATCATATATAGGTAGGTAAATGAAAAATAGATATTTATAGCATAAAAATGCGTCTATTTATACAAGAATGTACCTAGGAAGACTGTAAAAATATTATTCAATTATTTTTTAAAAAATGCTAGGATAATGGCGAAAATATTTCACAGACATTATTTATGACTTTGATGGTCTTCACTGGAAGACAATTTACATCTTACCTATAAAAATAGCCAAGTATGGTAATAGTAGTTTTAATAGTTTTTCAGAGTTAAGTAACCACATATATATTATGTTCATTTTGCATGTTCCAAACTGGTTTGTTAAAACATTTTTTGCAGGTACCTATCCGATTCGCATATCGGGTTTACAAAATCTGGTGATCTTTATTTCTTTTTGCGGAAGACACTACTGAAAAAACAACAATTTTCTTTAATCTTAATTGAAGTAGACATGCTATATTCTCAACTGCCAGTCATCTGTCAACATCAGTCGTACAGGTCAAAATTCACAGCAAGAGATCATCCATGGTAGAATTATAGAATTACTGTCTACAAATAGAAGAAAAATTAGGCTTTCATTTGTCCTGGTCTGGATATTACTATAATATTATACCTTCAGTTGTTATGTTAAGGATATCAAAATGTCTTGAAAATGTCTGGAAATAATTTACAACGTATTTTAGGATTCTCCACTCCAAACAAAATTCTGAGGCAATAAATGCTATAAAGTATTTAAGGATACGATTGCAGGATGGAGAATGGGGATTCATTGTCCCTATAAATAATTAACCCTTTCGACAGATTTTGAGATGTTGAATTCAGAAATGAATACATCTGGAATACATTTTACAGCATAAAACCGAAGTTTCGAAGAGTGAAACTAAAACCCACAGATAAAGCATTTACTTATTCCTTCTTTCAGGACTGATTCAGGAGGGTATTTCTTCATATCCTTCTGTTACTAAGCTATATCTGAAAGATCTCCTTTGTCAATAAACGGCTAACTTGCAGTTGCATATTAATGCGCATTCAATCGGCTTTTGTTTTTCTTGCGATGACTGTGATAACTAATTAATGGAATGACATTCCTGCTATTGATACTTACGACATGAATACTTACAATAATCCGTAAGCTTTTGATGCAAATCATAAGAAACTTGATCTTATAAGGTAGGGACCGCTGTCATTCATTTCATCTATACGCTTTTGATCCAAGGATTGTACATATTACTATATCATTCCTTTCTGACTTTCATAACGCCTGGGTGGACTAATCTCTTATTTTATCCATTCAACTGAACACGACATATCCCATATTGTCATCTTCTGTCACGGATCTGTCAACGGCAACAAACTAACAAGGCAGGCAATCCACATTTTGAGACCAGGTGTGTAGAACAATACAGCATTATTGGAATAACATGCATAACATCCGTAAAAATTTAATAAAAACCTTCCGCCATGGTGTCTGATAATGAACAAAATAAAAATAACGCCACTGGTTTCTACCTATATTATTATGGTATGGTGATAATAGTATTATAGTATAGTATAAATAGCTGCACCATGCATTGTCAAATCAAGATATTTTATCTGGACGATTTCTTTTAATGTGTAGCTAGTCATTACACCTTTCATTTAAGAAGGCAGTAAAAGAGAACGCGGAATATTTGAATTATTGACATTTACATGTAAAAGAGACCCTTTTTCAACTTTCTTGAGAGGCGCTCTTAATAGCCAACTAACTTTTTATCTGAACACCAACTACTTTATGGCAAAAACTGCTCTCCCAACCAATCAGAATCAACTTAACTTGTGCTCTTCTGGTGTCTGGCTTCTGTTTCCCATTATCAGGATTTTTCACTTTGGAGCGTATAGGTGATCCTGTACACTTGCACTTTATAGTCATTTAATTCTCATTGCCAACGCGTTGGCAATATTATGGCAATGGCCATGCTGACTCAAGAGGACATAATACGAGGATCCTGTCTATAGTATCTGGTATTTTCCAGTTCCTGCTGGAGTTTATACGCGTAAACTCCTACTTATATTTTCCAATTGACTTTTGATGATGAGGTGTTGTCCGAGATGGCCTTTCATTTATTATACACGTATATGGTACACCATGCAAATCACCGTATTCAAATTAGCAATATGTAATTTATAGTGCCGGATAGATGCAATGCAAATGCAACAATGTATACCTAGGTAGGTATCTATTTACCTATGTATTACTTTACCACTTATTTGCATTAAATAATAGGTTTGGGGTTTTAAGCCTATATATTTTGCTATACATTGCCTGCAAGCAAGTACAGCCGTTTCTTTATGACATGACGACCTTCTGGAAAACAGACGAATAAATCTTAACCCAGTGATTCCATATAATACTAAGAAACTTAAGAAAAAAAATATTTGATTTTCTCCAAATTATAGATATAAAAATCGAATCTCCCCTACACTTACCTTTTATTTATTTACATACCTAGTACAATTTTGCAAACATGATATTTATGACATTTAGGTATATGAACAGTTATTACAGTCTTTTGATGACGATTACTTACGCAGTAGACCTAAGTAAAACTAATGATCAGTGCTTTAGAATTTCTTATAACATTGTATTGTCTGACAGAGTTTTTACAAAGACATTATCTTAGTGCAAATAAGCTTCGTATTTTCGCATTTCAAGTAATCTTGGTAGTTTGAAACGGTAATATACAAAATACAAACATAAAACATACAAACATACAGAAATGAAATTTTTGGAAGTTATATATTGTCAGTCACTCATCGGGTTATTTTAATAAAAACCGAAATGAGTTGCGCATTGCATTTTCCTCCGGTAAATCCATCAACCACTTCCTTAAGGCAGTTGCCAAAACACTGGAAACTACTAAAGTCCCACCGATGATACTAAAAAAATTTCAACAAAGAATTATTTAACTTCTGGATTGCGAAACAACTCTTGTAACTGAATAATGTTTCGATAAAACGAAAGATACCTCAGAGCATCGGGGAAATCAGCCAAGAAAACCGCTTGCCAAATGAAAACAAACACAACTTCGCAAGTTCTGATAATGGACACTGGACCTATATTATTCACACGTACGCAAAAGTTTTTAAGTTTATGTCAGAAATGTTTTTTAATGGAATTTGTAGTAAATCTAATGGTCTATAACGTAGCATACCCGCGTCTTCGTATTTCAATGCAATTGTGAAGCAACTGTGAATTTTAATCCAAATTCTTGATTATCTTTTGTTTGTCTAAAAAAAATTTGATGCTTAGAATATAGACCACAAATACCTTTGAGAAGCAAATGCGAAAAAGGCCAATAAACTGGCCATAAGCCAATGTTCCGTGGTTCGGGGCATTTCAAGCTGTCCAATAATTGCAGCTCCAACAAAACATTCAATAACGCTGAAGAGTCCGTAAAATGATGTTACCAAAGCATAATGTACATTTTTGAGCCATCGAAGGGCTACATAAGTGAAGGTTGCTATCAACATGCACCCCAATGAGAGAACGACACCAATCTAAATAGACGAACCCTATATTTTTACATTTTGCTACTTTTTGTAATAAATAAAAATATTCCCAATTTCTACTATAACGTTTACCAAAGTGTTTGCATCGAAAGTTTCTTGTCCTGATATAATTGGGGGTCTTGCAATGATTCCGATTCCTGCAAGTGTAACGAATGAGATCATAATTGGGACGTAGCCCAATTTCTCTCCAAGCAAGAAATGAGCTAGTATTGCGACAAATACCGGTGTTGTAAACGATATCACAGTCACATCCCCAATGTCAATGTAAGTTATCGCATAAAATTGCAGAATTACAGCGGTACATCCACAGAATGCTCTCACCTAAAGAAAGGAATGAAGTTAGTAATAAGTAATAACAAGTAGCTGTGTAATAAATCCCTTGACTCATGAATGAAGTATGTTCCGTCCGTATTTTTAATAGACGACCATGTCACAGAACATAAACTTAATTTCGATGGGAATAAGAAAACGTATCTACAAAGAATCTATGGGTAGGAAAACTATTCTTGGAAATAATTAATTAGTGACTTACGAGGAGCATAGATAGTGTTTTCCAGTTAGCCGTTCCCTCGAAGATGTCTTCTTTCTCCACGAATTTTGCATAAAGTAGAATAGGAATTGAAGGAAGTAAAATTCCTTGAAATCTCCACATAGCTACATTTAAATATATTATTATCAAAAAATAAAATGTTTCACCGCAAAGATGTAAAATATTATTGATAAGATGTTTTGGATAATAAGTGCTTTATTATTTGCGGAATAGTTTAATAATATTTATTATTGTAGTTCACCTTCATTTAATGGATGATATTCAAGAAGCAATTTGGCAATTAGAGTTGTAAATGAAGAAAATAAACTAGCCAGGATGGCCAATATAATTCCTAAATATCTGAACCATCCTTTTTTCCGATTCTTGCATTCTACTTCTTTCTCAAGTAATTGTTTTTCTTTAAGTGCAACTAATAGAGGTGTCTCTTCATCTAATAATTTTTTCTCCTCGAAGAGTTTCCGTAAACTTCTCATTTTAGAAACTTGTATTTAGCAAAAGAATGCAACTCAGAAGGAAAGGAGAGACTAGACTACGAATAGGTATTAAATCTTTTCTGATAGTACTTTGTAAAATATTATTACCTCTCGCTTAGGTATGGGAGAAGTGGGTTCTTCATAGTTTCTATTTAGGTGTCTAGCTAGGTACATTATTTGGTAAACTTGAGTGAGAGTGAGACCATAGTAAATATCCAGAGAATCAAATACACTGGACTATGATACAACAATACTTGAATCACTTGAGTGAGAATGAGACCATAGTAAATATCCAGAGAACCAACTACACTGGACTATGATGCAACAATATAATTGTATAATGCCATTACATAGGACTCATTATGATTCAATGCAAAATGTGAACACGTGCATGGCTGATGGAAGAAATGTGGGTAGAAAAGTGCGTGAGGTGATTCACAGTTCCCCAGTCAAAATTTCTTCGACACGCAAGTCCAGTGCTTCTATACCTACAAACATTTACTTCCCTGTACGGACATCTTATGAAATGTTACAGTGGAAATTCTAAACTCTCTATAAGCCTTTGTATTTTTCTAATGTTATGATTATATACTTATGAAACTTTTTTGTTTGTGTATGGTTCCTAAGAACCTAACCCTGGAGCACTGTAAGATTTCGTTTGAAAGTAAAAGCCTTTTTTGTGAGCATCACATAAGAAGCTCCATTCCATGAGGATGGTGCACTTATACAGCATGCTCTCATGAAATAATATTACAAAGTAACACAGCCCAACACTGTCTTTCATGGATATTAAATGTAGACTAGTATATGACTATAATATTATAACCCTTAATACTTAGCTCATTTACAATGCAAAATTCTTTAGAAAAGGTAACTCAAATGGTATCACATTGATCTGTGATTTGGATAATTGGATGCGAATTGCGAATGACGCAATGTATTAATATTGCTCTAATTATTATGATTATTCATTATGACCTTAAGGCACTTTGATTATATACTGTGATTTTATGTAAGGGTAGCAATTATGAAGACACTATGCAATGCATGGGGTGAAAAGTAATATCTACCGCATCTCCAAGAACACATACCCACAACAATACTATACTTGCTACCGACTGTTACTGAAGTTCTCCACATGTTTAGGCAGAGAGGGACAAGATTACATCTCTCCTCATTGAATATAATGTGTTCTAACATCCTTTTTGGGCTTTCGGCGTTGGTTAAGTTCAGTGGTAACTGGTAAGCAAGCTTCATGCATTAAAATCATCTGGCTGGACTCTGTATGAAGCAAATTGTACTGCTAGCAGCTTTACAATTACATTTCCTGACATATTTACAAAAGACCTACAATACAACACTAACTTAAATAACTACCCTTTTGCTTGCAACAGGATGAAGACGAGGGCATTCGGAGTCAAATCTGCAGCAGTCTCAGTTTGAACGTTGTAAGAATTCAATTTACAGTATCATTAATAGAAATAATATCGCAATTTATTCACTAATTACTTTACTTGAGACTATAGTGCAACCGGAAATTGCGATAACTTTCTTGTAAATTATTTATGTTGAGCATTTATGTCATTTAAGTAGTTATCGTTCTTCAAACTGAACGTACCTTTTGCATTAAGGAATACCTTTGTTCTCAACTTCTACAGGTTATTTATTGGATTTGTTAATGATATTGATACTGGACAGAAATGGTTGAAATGATAAGTTTATACTGAGGCAGAAAGTATGTGACCGAAACATATTAATTCGCCATGTTAACAAGGAGTGACAGAATGTAACTGTTACGAGTGTATATAGTTGTCTATTTGAGCATAATAATATTTAGTAGATAAATAATTTAATTATTAGCTTGTGTATGTACATATGTTAGGCACCTAAATACATTGCATACGATGCAGTATGTACATGAATAATGCATCAGGTTAGGAAAAGAAACTGGAATCTGACAGTTGTTTTACATTAAGTCTTTTAAGTCAGCGTATTCTCTTCGTAAATAGTTGACTTGTTTAGGTAGTTACAGTTTACAGATTACATAGATTATATTATAGAACTGTTCGAGANTATGTACATGAATAATGCATCAGGTTAGGAAAAGAAACTGTAATCTGACAGTTGTTTTACATTAAGTCTTTTAAGTCAGCGTATTCTCTTCGTAAATAGTTGACTTGTTTAGGTAGTTACAGTTTCCAGATTACATAGATTATATTATAGAACTGTTCGAGATGCTTAGGGTGCATAAAGAAGCGTCATTATTATATACCTTTATTACTATTTGAAGTATCATATACTCATCTCACTCACCTGTAATATAGGTTGTATAAAACTATATAAATGGGTTTTCCGTGTTTATATTATGCGTAGATGCATATAGAAGAGGAGTATAAACAAACCCTTATAAACCAGTGCTCTGGAATTATCGGTTTCTTCTGCATTTCATTTTAGCTAGAGCCACGGACATTCGCCATTTCCATTGAGCCGGTATTTTGAATTTTCAATCAACACAAATATGGAATACTCTGAGTCTACTCTCGTTTTCTACGTCAATGGGAAAAAGGTCAGTCTTGCCAATAAATCTTAAATCTTCGTACTTAAATGTTATTTTTAAGGTTTCAACTTAATTTAATTCAATTTAAAAAGCTGAGCTTTTGATTACATCTGGAATACCAACTTAATTGCAGGTAGCAGATCCAAATCCAAATCCAGAATGGACTCTGGCTTACTATCTGCGCTATAAATGTAAGCTATAGACTGATTTTTGGAATATTGCTTCGGTAAATTAACAAATCTACGTTAGCGTAACTTTTTACTTTTTTATAGTGAAATTATGTGGTACTAAAGAAAGCTGTGGGGAAGGAGGTTGTGGAGCCTGTACTGTACTAATGTCAAGGATTGACACCCGTACTGACGCAATAGTGTAAAGCTACTTATACGCATTAATTAAACCAGTTCATATGAAACAAAGTTTGCCCATTGACTTATGTTATACCTCATCTTTTAGAAATTTGGCTATTAACGCCTGTCTAACTCCGTTGTGTTCGGTACATGGAACAGCCATTGTGACAACTGAAGGGTTGGGAAGTTTACGTCAAGGAGTACACCCTGTTCAAGTAATGACTTGCTAAGTGATAATTTTTCATTATAATAATTAATTAGAGTGTATAAAACTTGTATGTCGAATAAAGGCTAAAAAGGTATTTCGTGGTTGAGACTATTAGTGCAGAAGGCTGCTCTACCAATTAAGCTATGCGGTGGAGTTCTGGAGCTTGCCTGTAAATATTGTACCATATTTTGTAAATATACTGCATAGGTACCTATATTATAGTGTGAAAGGATGACGAGGGAGAATCGCTGGCGAAAGCCCGCAATGAGGGTATTTCGCAAATGTAGAGTAGGAGGACAACATTTAAGCATAACCGCAGTTTAACCGCAGCAGGAATCGAACCCACATACACCCTAAACTGCAATTGCCTCAAGTCTGATCTAGACTACCACAACCTCTATTTTCAGTCGTGCCTTAAACTTGTACATCGCATTTGGGCAAGCTAGGGATTTTATTCCATGCTGTGTGTGACAGTTTAGTTTCAATTTCAAGTCGCATTGTAAATATTGTAATCTGTATTATGTATGAATGTATTTAGTGTTCCAACTCTGACTGTAAAACTGTAATGTAAATAGTATTAGATGTAAATATTTTTTATTCCTGTCTTCAGTTTTCTTTAAGATTCGTGTAATGAAGTCAAGTAGCAAGGTGGAATAGGCCGAATAGCACACAAAAATGAGAAAAGTAGTTTCAATGCTAATTTATTTAATGCAAAAATAGGAAAGAATTGCCAAGAGCCATGGAACTCAATGTGGATATTGCACTCCAGGATTTGTTATGTCCATGTATTGTCTGTTAAGAAATAACAGTCAACCAACTGAGAAAGAATTAGAAGGAGCGTTTCAGGGTAACATTATTGAAATGTCTGCTTTTTAATATTTGAAACCGAATTAAAATTCTGGTTCATTTTCCAGGGAATTTGTGTCGTTGTACTGGCTACAGACCAATCCTCGATGGTTTCAAAACATTTTGTGTAAAGCCAATAAATAAGAATAAATGCTGTTTGAGTAAAGAGAATCCATCTCAGAATTGTTGTCAGAATGGTAACACAGAACACCAGGTGGTATCAGATATTCTTTTCGACGGATCAGAATTTCGGCCATATGACCCTACACAGGATCCGATATTTCCTCCTGAATTATTACAGGTACTGAATCGACATTCTAGAGTTTCGTATTGGCATCTATATACGTATAGTATAGCTATCATGTTATTTTTTACACAGAATAGGTACAAATCAACGGAATCATTTGAATTCAGAGGAGAAAAAGTGTCTTGGTACCTGGCGAGAACTCTAAAAGATGTTTTGCAATTGAAAGATGAATTTCCAGAAGCGAAAATTATTGCAGGAAATACTGAAATAGGTAGGTTTGAAGCTTCATCAATACCTATACTACTACTGCTGCACTGTATTTAAATTAACACAAACAATATGATGCTCTCGTTCCTAAAGGTATCGATGTAAAATTCAAGAACCATTTTTACGGGAAGTACATCCAAATTACTAATGTTCCCGAAATGACTGAAATTCATGTTGCCAAAGACAAAGTCATTGTCGGGGGAGCAGTAACACTGTCTACTTTGAAAGAATTTTGTTCTCAGCACTCGAGTACATAGACCTTTCTAATTCGCTTTTGACTACAATTAATATCATGTACGCATATTTATTGGCGAATTTCTTGTTTTAGAGCGACAAGGCGATGTATTTCATGCAATTGGGGAGATGCTAACTTGGTTTGGTGGGCAGCAAGTTCGAAATGTTGCTGTAAGGATTATTTAAAGAGATTATTCGTGGTTTCTTTAACAGTTATTTTGACTGAAGAATTTCTAATAATTATTATTTCTATTACGTAGACCGTTGCTGGAAACATAATCACTGCCAGTCCTATTTCTGATCTAAATCCAATTTTCATGGCTGCTGGATGTTACGTTACATTTGCTTGTAAAGGTACCGTGTTTGTAAAGTAGTTGCATAAAGATACTCTATTTTTCTGAAGAAATAATGAATGAAATGGCAACGGATAGTGAATGATAATTACATACAAGGCTTGAGTCATAAAATTAATTTACAATGTCCATTTGTATCCATTTGTTACATATACACAGATTCTCAAAGGGATATAAAGCTAAATGCCGAATTTTTCCCCAGCTATCGCAAGACACTAATTAAAGAAAAAGAAATCCTTCTCAGTATCACAATCCCTTTCACAGAAGATGTAAAAACATTAATTATTTACAATTACATCAATTTAGTATATTATGCTTTGAGAGAAATTTTAGACCTAAATAAGTATGTAAATGAATTTTAATTTCCCAACTTATTTAATTAACAGGCGGAATATATTTGTGCATTCAAGCAATCCCGTCGACGAGATGACGATATAGCAATAGTCAATGCAGGAATGCGTGTCAAGTTGGATGTTATAACTAATACAATTGACGATGTTAGTTTAGTTTTTGGAGGAATGGCACCTACTCCCGTGATTTGTAAAACTGCATCAAACTTCTTAAAGACAAGGTAATTTAAAAGACCTATATGCTTCTTTTCGGGTATGAATTACTATTTTATGCTCTTCAGGGCATGGAATGAAAATATTGTCCAAGAAATAGCAAATATATTATTGGATGAACTAAAATTGCCAGACGATGCTCCAGGTGGAATGGTTTTTTACAGGATGTCTATTGCGTCGAGGTTAATGCTTTCCAATTATTACATATTACATTCTTTAAACATGCAATGGCTTTTGTTTGAAAAACGAAGACTTAACATCTAATCATACTTTGTTTGAAATACAGTTTCTTCTTCAAATTTTATTTGATGATATTAAATTGGAGAGCAAATAATTTTCAACAGGAAAATAAAGTCAATA
>JABASI010004554.1:0-13857 GCA_019776505.1 Tomocerus nigrus | reverse complement strand
TTATTTATCTCTATATATTACGTATTGTTCCTGCCCTCCCATTTACAGAACACAATTTTTCTTTTGTGCATTAGCATTCAGGAGTCTATCCCAGCATCTGATATAATTCGCACACAAAGGATATAAGGGGAAATGATAAGATTGTGCGGAGGCGTGGGTGAGAGAATGATGTCACACCAAAATGAGGTCTATGTCGATCGCGCCCTAAATTCCCAGTGACATAGTTTACACCCAAAATCTTTATATCTTCGTATTATATTCGCATCAAGGTCCTCAATGACGTGACATTAGAATTATTTGTTTTTGTTGTTGTTGTTGTCGTAATATCTTTGCTAATGGTTATGATTTGGTTTCAACCTTACCATTATCAAAGGTAAAATGATAATGATGTAAATAAGTGCATAAAGACATTTTACAGGTAAGTAAATGCCGACAAAGGCCATAATGACAATGGAAAATATTATAGCACACATCATAAGTAAAAGCATACATGAGTATAATATACTAATGATACTAATGAATGATGCTACATAATGACTAATGAGGTAATCCTTTTAGTGTATTATTAGTATTATGTAATTCAGTCTTACAATATTAATAATACTGCCCTAAGTGCTACGTGTTATGCTTATAGAAATTTCTTACTGTGTAGACGCAGCTATAATGATTTGTACTTAGTTGCAACAAATTTCAAAGTTACATGATCGTGTTTCGGACTTTGTAAAGTAGAAAACGTAAATTGGAGCTGGAGCTCTAAGAAATGATTTAGGTATAGGACAGCAGGGTTAGGTGGAAACTGAATTTGACTGAGTCCCTGGAATTCTGGTTTCGCATTTAAGTTGATTGTATTTATGAGTAGATAATTGTCAGTTGCGCGAGATGTTTCTTGAGGTAAGCATAAAATTTGGTTTTGACAGAGGGAAGGGCTGACATTGAAATAGGCTGTCTTTTCAAGAGAGCTTGTAAATTCGCTGGAGGAAAATTGAGCTGAAAGTGAAAGATGAAGCGTCTATCTCTTTTTGTCTTGTCGACTCGGAGAATTGGATTCTGGTATAGTTTTGGAGAATCTTGAGAAGAGTGTCAGGGAAGTCAGAGAGAAGTATATCTGCGGTAGACAAGAGTGGATGGAGAGAACTGGTGAAACGGCTGAGGGCTGACTATCTATTTATATGTAAGTTGTAATATAGTAGTTAGTTGAAGTTAAATAGCTCATCTTAGGATTTGTAGTTGAGAGTAGTAGTAGAAGGGCTCTGATGCCTGAACTTAGCCTAGTTCAGTTCTTCGGTTTGGTTGGTTGGCGGATCGATCGATCGATGCCGTGGTTGAGTTGGGCAAAGTAAAGTCGGAGGAAATGTAGATACCTGAGTTGACTGCCTACTATAGTCAGGTTCTGACTATTACAACTTTCCTTTATCTGCTCCTTTCTTCTTCCAGTGCACTTACCTTCTTGGTAGACTTCAGTTGACGATTCTTCTTAAGTCTTTATATCGGAGTGATTGTTGAGGGCCGACAACAAATATGCCAGTTATATCTTCCTTCTGTCCCTCTGCCTCTCCGTTGGATTCGGATAGACGGAATAGATGGATTTCCCATTCAAGACGCGGATACATGCATGAAAAGATATTACATTCACTCAGTTAAGTTTAGCAATAGAGTTCTTGCATACTTTTTCTTCCATCTCTCTCTCTCTATCTACGTGCTCAATACGAAATATCCTTATTTTCTCTTTTCTTTCTCCGAATATTTACCGTCTCCTTTCTTCTTCGCTCAACACAACTCCCACATTACGTTTTTGCGTGAAAGCGTCCATTCTTACAGATCTACTACATAATACTCTACAGCGGACTGGACCTGACTTGACTCTTAATTCCATTTCATTCATCTCCATTTCAATTTCTTACAGCCAAAAGCTTTTATGTGTAGCGAGCAACAAATGTAACTAGCCTCATAGCTCACTCCATCCCACACCGCAATAACAGACTCTTGCTCCCCATGAAAAAAATTCTAGACTTAATGCATATGTAATGAAAACTGGACTGTTCAAATAGCTACCTACTCACGACTACTACAGATTCCCTCAAGGCTCCCAATAAAATACCATTGTTGTGTGCAAACTTAGCTCTTCTATGCCTCATAGTCAAAATTCACTCAGCTTCACATTTCATACATACGGAAATGAGTCTTCCAGTCTGCAACCTTTCATAATTTATGTATTCAAGAGCTCCTGGAAACACTACCACATTTAGATAAGTGCTTCGTTCCAGCTACTGCCACTTTTCCGGGAATAAGGAACACTCCAATCCCCCTTTCACCCATTCCCTCAAATTAAACTTACATATCAAGTACCTTTCATACTACTTTTATTGTGAAAATACAGGTCACCCCTCGTTTCTTTAGTAAGAAGACATCGAAAAAGCTCTAACAAATGGCCTATACATTTACCATTACCTATTTATTAGCATATAACTCGACATAATGTTTATATATTTATACACAGTTTCTATTTCTTCTTGGGTGAAAGTTATGGCACCGAAAAATTACAACCACAGTGTCAAATCATGAACTTTATTCAAAATGTTACAGGTTTCGAAGAATCTACCATTTACGACGTATGCAGTAACAGCAGGGTACATTGATTCTAACGAATAGCTTGTGCCCATTTAAAAATTGATAATTAGGAACTGCAGAAAAGGAAAGCTACGCGACGAATTCCAATTAGAAATTAGGCATCTACGAGCAAAAAGCAATTAGTGGATTTTACTTTACGAATGAAAGGATCCACTCGAACATTGTGTTTACTTACTTACTGGTCTTCAACCAAAACGTAGTCTGCGAACAGTCAGTTCAACTTACAACTATAAGTAATGTCAATAGTTACATTTGGTTAGCTAAATGACTGCTGTATGTCTTTTTATTGAACTTAGCTTAGTCGATCTAGATTCTTCTCGAAACAATGGATACTGCGATGGCTGGATACATTCATTGCATTCATTTCCAAATATCCTAGGTGGTTAGCCAAAGCCATAATGAGACAAAATTCATTTCATGGATAGGTATTTATGAATAGTGCACGAGGTACAAATACAAGTAGGTATAAAACGTTCATGAAATTTCGTGATTACAGAATACCTGCTATGCACACATGAACACGCTCTGCTAATCACTATTTTACAAAGCTACATAAATAAAACCGACAATTTCGGTTATCACATTTCCATTTTCCATCAACGGCAATATAATAGGGTTGTAATAAGCAGTAGGCGGAATGAGAGAATTTCTAAATTACTGTTCATGGCCATGGCTGCTGATTCTTTTGCAAATTGTAACTGTGCTATTCATGTTCTAATCTAAATACTAGAATGAGTGTGTAATCTTAAAACAATTAACAACTCTACATGAGTAGAGATTATTTATTTATTTAATTTGAGACAATCTATAATTCGAGTAGGTATCAGGAAACATGTCGTACAGTTCTGTAATGTAATATAATGCACAAAGGTCCAGTGATTCCAGATCCATGAAATATATTACTTTGCACTGTTTGAAGTGGTAAAACGAGTAGATTTATGATTTCCAGCGGCTTTCCATAAACGAATAATCAGAAAACCATTGTACCTGTAATTTAATATTACGTACGTATTATCCACATCCACTTCCATGCCGAGCATGCGAATGCTGACCTAGGAAATGAGATTAAATTTCCTGGGTGTCGCGTCAGTAGAGCATACTCAGTATGCTACTGCCTTTATAGTTCATTACCTATACTACTATCAATAAAACTATTAGTATGGAATTACAAGAACCCCAGTCAAGTTACCGAAGTTGTTAATTTATTTAACTAGGAAGGGTACACTATGCATTTCAATTGCTACGAGGTTCAAGGAAGTTTATTGACATTAAGGCGCAAAATGAAATAGTATATACCCATTCCAACAATTACATACACCAAAACCATCCTGACTCTGTTTTTCTGACTTTATTTTAATAAACTGGTACCGATGTACTTTAGGGTCTCTCCGATTGTTTTTTACCTGT
The DNA here is from genome assembly GCA_019776505.1 of Tomocerus nigrus. Lineage (NCBI taxonomy): Eukaryota > Metazoa > Arthropoda > Collembola > Entomobryomorpha > Tomoceridae > Tomocerus > Tomocerus nigrus. The sequence continues at coordinate 9,822 of JABASI010004554.1, read as the reverse complement.
ATTCAGGGTAATATTCAAGAACTTGCGTTTGCTAAAAAGTTTAGATTTACATCTGTAACCTGAGAGTATCTTTTTACTCCAGAAAATGTTAAACACATGTTTGATGTTGGTGGCAGGGGGAATATGCAGAACGTATCCAGTAACCGACAGCACCGCAACGTTTATAATTAGGTTATACAATGCACAAGTATAATAATCGTGTATGACATACTCAAATGCTCCTTTAGCGTGTGCTTTTTAAGATGGAAATCGAATATTATGTGGAGACCAGGAATGTACCACAGAATATGATTAGTTGGAACACGAAAAGCCATTAAGTGTTGTTGTGTGGTTGAAACAAGAGAGACTGTGATATAAAATAAGAATTTGAGAAGGAAACAAGAGGATGGAGTTGTACAATTTGTGTTTACTATTTAGGTATAATGATGAAACGAATGCTAAGAATCAGTTTAATATATTTGTAGTACTTGGAAATGCAGATTCATGTGTCTAACCAAGCAGAAAATGGTTAAACATTCAGGAGAAAATTAAATTATGCCTACTGCAACTCGAGCTCATAATATTACTGAAACACAAGATATTTATTTGCATAGTCGGAAACAGGGAAATCATTGGTTGAGTAAATCCTATGCCATGATTGCACAAGTTACTAATGCCGTGTGGATTTTTTGCCTGTTAAAAGGTATCGTGTGAATATATCGTAGTAATAAGAGTGCCTAATAGGTAGCTGCGGCTCTATTGTTCCCCTGCCCTTGAAATAGTAGAAATGCATGACAAACTCAATTTGGGTGAACTTTACCTGTATATTATTAGGCATTTAGGCATAAACTCGCACCGTCTGGCTGGTACAAGACGTAGACAATGTCTGTATGCAGCATGAAAAGCAGAAATAAATCTAACTTATTTGTCTCTTGTTAGAAAAGACTATAAACATAAAGAATATAATAATAATAGGTTTCAAGGTTTTCCCCGGTTGCTTTCTTTGTGACTTTCTCTGGAATGTATACAGAGAGCTGATGTGTAAACATATAGCTACTTAGGTACATGGAGTAGTGAACATAAATAGGAGAAGAACTACTCTCGAGCCACTGTGGAAATTAAAAACAATAATCTGATACTACAGGATTTAAGATGGAGAGAGTAGTGCAATTTGCCATACTAATAATTTTATATGAACAAAGCAGGCGTCTTGGTTGTGAAAACTGGAAAGTTGACTCCAGCCAAACAAACAAGAAGAGCAACGTTAAACCAACAATTTGTTTACTAAAGAAGCCAGAGTATATTTGTAGAGCATGGAGTAGGAGGGAAAGGGCATAGTTGACAATTAGGTTGAAGTTTTTTTTTCGTACATATTTTCCTCTTGCTACTGCACATACCTATGATGGAAAGAAGTGTGAGTAGTGGAGGAATAATAAATTAGCTCTGGCTCTGTATGGGTTCTTTTGTAGAATTCGTGCCAAAAAATAGCACAGCGAATTTTAACTTAAGTTATACTAATACTAGGAGTAAATACTCTTTCCCTACGTTCAACTTATAACAATAAGTCAGAGAAAGGAATTCAACTCTTGATACTTTGTCTTTTAATTCCGGAATTGCACATAATAGTGGACACATACGGCCTTTGCAGATAGTTACAGAGAGGCCTTAGAAATAAGTAATGAAATGTCTTAGGGTTTGGCTGACAAACGAATTTTTTTTTCAACAATTTTTTATTAGAGTCATTGCTAAGTTATGATCTTACTAATGTTGACTGTGGTGGTTTAACTCGGAATCGAGCATTAGTTGGAACAATTGTAAGTAACTCCTGGGGGTAAAAGTTACAATTCAGTGTATTAGAGACTGGAGCCGTATAATATATACCTATGAGAATGTATATTTAAGTAGTTTGAATCGGTTTGGCATGCTGTCTGATGCTGTGCTGAGCTAGCCTTGACTCTTGTGTAATATAATACGTGCTGGACCATGTCGAGAGGCACAGGGTCGAAATGGAGTTATTTGTCCAAGCTGGAAAAGTAAACTGGGAGAAAGGTACTTATGAAGCGAAGGCTTGTAACTAAGATGTACACACTGCATTCTTAGATACATTTGAACTGATCCACTGCACTGCTTTCCTTGCTCCTTACATTTAGTTAGTGATTTTAGTCTTTGCTTGCTGGCAATATTATTATGCTATGTAGGATCAGGAAAAGGACGGACGACGGACGCGCAATCATTCCACGCTTTCTCTCTTTGTTGTTTACGATGAGAGAAAAAACCTTGGCGAGACAGTAAAGAGATTTCTGAATGAAAGCTTTCTCCTTTCCCTATTCCCCCAGACGACTCTTGTTCTTGTCTTCTTTTGTCACGGAAATTTCCTCAGAAATTTCCAATGTTGGTTGAGCGAAGAGAGAAAAAACGTTTCTTATTGCTGGATGAACTACTTTATTCGATGTAGTTTTTTGCTAGCATACATACCAGGCATGCTGCGACTTTTACTCTTATTTTTATCCTTGTCAATTCCCATCTCTACCAATTGTTTCATCTTCTAGATGTTAGAGGAATGCTCTTCTGCTTTATAAGCACATGCAATGAGAGGATGAGACTCTGAGACACGTCGTAAGGCATGAAAACTTGTATCTATATCAATAGCACAATGGCAGGCGGGAATTCAACACTGAAATACACTTCCGCTGCACAAATTCGGTTTCAGGATGAGCGATCCATTCTCACTACCTTTTACTACATCATTCTATTTTGCACAATAGACGACGGTCTAAACGAATTGCGATGTTTTATCGCAAAATACACAAACTACATCACATGCAGCGAGAAGGTAAACCCTTTCCCACGTATACAAATCCGTCGTTAACAGCGAGCATGTAGCATAAAAGAAAATTATTCCATTTGCAATGGAATGTAGATGCTTGTAGCCATCGATTTTCTATATGACAACCAAGGATTTACTCAACTTTGAGTTTGAGAGAATTTGTTGTGAACACTTAGCCTAGTGTTTGTAAATTATTCGCTTGAAAAGTAACTGAATGCAAAGCAGGGACCTAATCATAGTCTCCATTCACTCCTGCAATCAACCTTCCTCTACTCTGAAGTCTGAAGTACCTTACACTACTATTGCCACAATCCTGGAATCCTCCGCCGGCTGAGAGCTGACGCGGAATTGAAATGCTTTTGCCTTGCTGCTGGAAATGATTTTCGATTCCTCTTCCATTCTATGTAGGTACTCTTATCGATAGAGTGATCAACTTTTCATGGAGTTTATTCAAATCACTTCGGTTTCTGGAACTTCGTCCTTAACTTCCAGCTAACTAGTTTCTGATTCAAAGGCACGTCGCCATAACTAGTTGGAATAAACGTCAACTGTAACAAAGAAGAAGGACGTGTCCGTGAGGATAATAAAATAGAACGTAATTTCAATATATAGATACATAACCAATGCCCTTAGCTATATCATCATCCTGTCCATTGATTGATAGGCAAGAAGTTGCAGTCGGACAGACTATGTAGAATTCAGAATGTATTACATCCTTGCTACATACATCAGAGATCTATGTGTTTGGTCATGCTCTGCCGAAGTACCTACGTTTATGTAAAGAAAATATATGCATGCATTATGTAGGAAAGAGAATTCTAGTGAAATTGTGACAATGGATAAGAGTGGCAGTAAAAGCGAAGCGAAACTACTAAAAGCAATCTATACAATAAATAGAGTTGATGGGCATAGGAGAGGGAGAAACTATTTTCTGTCGGGATCATTGCTATGTATAATAATTCCTCTACATGTTTCAGAAGATAATTCAACTTTGCAAGACAGCAAGTTGAAACTTTTGCCTTTAGCCTTTCACTCAAAGTGGTTGTCAAAGAATTCTATATTATCGTGATCCTATTCTATTGGGATGGTCGCTTGTATGTAACTCAATACTAATGGTAAATAATATAACGAAGACTACGTGGAATATTCACAACTCACTCAATGTCATTAATGTACTACTACACAGTGAGGCAGGTAGTACATATTTACAACCATTCACCTAAGACATCTTTCACAATCTTGGAAAACAGTTCGATTTTCGACACAGGGAGGCTTTGCCCAACTTAGTAAATAGTTGACGAAATTCTTTACTGTTTTCTGCAAAGCAAATACCAATAACGTCCAATGGTGAATGAATTGACGGAGAAAGGAGTCTTATAAAATCTTTCTTTTTTACTAAGCATACAATAAGATCGACGCAGAGTTCTACTGACTAGATAAAGAAAGTTCTTTTTGGTTCTCAGATATTTGCATTGCTCCTTTCAATGAAGTTGCACACATAAATATGAACTGGCACCCATAAGTTTTGTTTGTCTCGAATTAAATGGAAATGAAATTTCACAATAACATTGTCCTAGATAGATTGCTATTGCTATTTGGCATATTTATTCAGCATTTTCTCCTAGTAAACTACGACGCAAAATATTGTGAGAGCGTAGACAATGACAGTCACCAGCAGAGAGAGTGCATGATATTCAAAGTCAAAAGGAAATGAGAATATACGTTTAATAAGAGAGAAAGTTTCACTGTAGGCTCTGCTCACTCCGTCTCTAATCATCACCTCACTCCGGAAGAGACCTTCAGAGCAGGAAACACCATTGCCGACTGCCAGCTGGATACTACCAAACATTATGCTCAAATATGCCATGTACTTTCTCAATTGGAATTTAAGTTTGCTATATACTGAAGTTTTGGGAATGGAAGTAATGACTTTGGTTCTTAGGGCGGAAGGGTGCAGATTCATTATACAAATTGATGGCTTCCTTCTTGCTATATGCAAAACTGAGTTATAGAGATTATAGCATCTTAAGGCTGGCAGAAGGATGAGATTTCAGATTCATAGCTACCAATAGAATAAGCCATATAGCGATACAGCATTTATTGTTGAGTTCGTACCTATATGAAAGCGCAGTCAACAGAAAGGTTGAATAGAGGATCATTCATTTATTATTAGTTCCTTCGTTTTTCACATTCTTTGATAGAGTCGTCTGTTCATGCTAACCTTCTCCGTCATTCCTGTGGCGTTTTTTGTACTCATATTGATATTGCGCATTGAAATGAATGCTGAGACAGCCTTATCAGTTCCTTAATATCAATCTCGTTTCATGCCATGAGCATCCCAAATTGAATTCATCTTTCATCCCGATAATTTCAAAGATTGTGACTTTTGATGCGCTTAACAAGGTCTCCAGGAAAATTGTCATACTTCCTAATTCCATTGAACGCTTAGGTAATTGAAAAGCTGGTATCCTACTTTCCGTTGCTTTATTTCTTTGTTGCTACCACCAGAAAATATGGTAAATAAGTAGTAAGATTTGAATTCAATACCGAGTGTTCACATGGATTTATTGAGCTTGTTCCTAGAATATTTTCTGTTGATGTATTTTGATGTTCCTGTGAATATCTATGTAAATTAAAAATCTTCCTCCAAGCTGCTTTGCTCTCCAAACGTTACTTCCCACAGAACTGATGTTATGTATATGTATCATTTAACTTATTACAACTAGGTACTATTGATGTTACTTATCTGAGACAAGCTAGTCACATTTTTATGCAACTACTTACTACATCCTTAAAATCCTAAATGCATAGCTTACTGTATTTTTTGTTAGCTAAAATCGTAATAATAGTTAATGTACCTAGTACCTACTAATATCCATGCTAGGGAATAATAATAATTTCCTGTAGTTGAGCCAGTTAAATAGGATTTAGAATGTATCCACGTAAATTGCAGCATTAAATTGTTGATGATAGTGGACAGTGGACCACAAGCAGCATAAAAAATTAAAGCAGTAGTAGTTTACTTGAGAATAATAATAATATTATTAGGTTTGCCTTGATATTATAAGTGCAGCATGGCAAGGCGAAACGGTAGGATGATTACAGAAAGCGCATTCTTTGTTTGACACTGAGAAAGAAGTGAACCATTGCTCGTGATCGTGGAAGCTGTGCTTTTTCTCACCGACAGAGAGAGCAAACGCAGGGCAGCTGATGTTCTTAGCAAGTGAGTTTACCCACACAGCGAATGTAAACGTTTACAACACAAGTTACAAATACACACTTCTGTCTGGTCTGATTAGATTACTCTAATAATTATTCCACTATTCCCGTTTTGTACACGAATAGCACAAGAGCACAACACTGCATAGATTTATAAGTCCAGAATTTGTAGAGTAGGTAGAAACATTTCATGCCTTACGAACCAAAGGTCATCGTCATATATATAAATAGTTAGTAGGTACCTAATCAACTGATTCAGGAATACTTAATTCCAGTTTCCTAATGCAGAATTTCGAATTGTAGAATCATTTCAACGGAGTAATCAGTTATTGTCAATTAAATGAACGATAATTGTAAAGCATTGATTATGATATGGAAATACTAGTATTCCCATTCATCCTGTGTATCATCATTTTTCTAACTCGATTAGTTTATATAGTGCATTACATATTGGTAGAAAACTAAACAATGAAGCTCAGATCAATAATGAACTGGCTAAAGTTACCAATTCTCCTAAATGTACGACACTCTATTCAATGGCTGAGTGGGGTGAGGAACAGAATGCTATATATTTGTAGTCAAGAATGCATCCCTTTGCAAGAGAATCGGATTTTCGGTTTTATTCAGCAAGCAACCCTAGTGGAAATCCATTATATTTTTCTTGCATGTGTTCTCACTTCCCACCTCAATTTGTTCATTTTCCAATCCCACAACTTACTGCATCACAACACTTACAACACCCCTTGCATCACGCTCTACTCAATAGAAATCCCTACAGCAGCCGTTTAGCACTATGTCCTACACAAAGATGAATATAACCGAATTTTATCTCCTCCTTTGTAGACCCACTGACGAAATCTATAGTATCGGTACTAAATATGTTCTACTAACATGAAATGTGCTTTAGCAAAATCATAAATGAATAGGGAGTAGCAGTTATTTTGCTGTGAGAAAATAATTAGAATAATCTATAGGCGAAGTCAGCTGTACGTACGCTGAATGGTATCCGATGATTTTAGTGGCTTAACTCCATGTAGTGCAAGCTGCATAAAATTGCCGTTGGCCACAGGCTTCCAAGTAAACTTTGATTAAATAATTCTATTACCGTTAGCAGAAGCGTGAGCGAGTGTAATGTGCCTAATAAAGCTAATAAATAGAAAAATCCCACCATGTAAGACATAGTATGCCCGAACGATCACTAAATTACAGTAGCCTAGTAGAAAAAGGACGCAAGGCTTGTATTTTTTGTGTAGAGAAGGCTAGTGAATTGACTTTGGTATTGGAGTATCTGATCATTGAGTAATACTAGATGTTCATGGGATTTTATTTGCGTACAATCCCCGAGCATATGCATTGCAGATTAAATTTATCACTGCCATAAAATAGGAGTTTTTGTCCGACTCCGCCTCTTCAAAGAATTTGAAACAGATCGGGATTTTCTTTTTAGTTACTCGGATTGGGTTGTATGTGGTTGTAGTAGTAATAACGATAATAATAATTTACCAGCACCTCTCCTCTACGATTTCTCGCTAATCGTTCTAAGTAGTTGCTGTATAAAATTGGGAGCTGACTTATATAGGTAGGTAGCTGCTACAAATGTATTACAAATTACAAACTGCTCTATTGTGTTGCAGGGTTGATGTTGATAGGATTGTTACTTCATCCGCTGCCTTATGTTATGATTTAGAAAGATATCCGCCAGGCAGGCTGCCGGAATAACCCAACAACGGCTCTAGCTAAATAGTTGAAAAATAGTCCGTCTCTGGTATAATGGTGGAGTGCGACCTTATTATGTTCTGCTGACACAAGAGAACAACATATCGTACACGACCTAGATGAAACTGTTGATAAAAACTCTTTTCTCCACTTGTTCATGTGCACTATTCTGTAATTACAATTCTCCGCTCGGCTACTGCTCTGGAGTGGACAGGACTTTGTTAGAAAACTCAGTGAATAATATTTCTCACAAAATGGGCAGCCTTTCTGGGTAGGGAGCTCTTTTTATAGACACGCATTAGGAGACATTACATTGTTTCTTGTGCCGAGTAAATGAGCGAGGTAGTTATGTATTTCATTAGTTTCGTGAGGAGCATATTTAGCAAAAAGGGAAGCCCAACCCCAGTACATTGGCCAAATCAAACCACATTATTAGACTTTTCTCTTTGTGAGCCATTGCACTGCATTAGCTCTTTTGAGCAAAATTAAAGGTGAGGAGTTCGATTATTTTTGGGCCATTGCGTGAGAGGAAAAAGTCAGAAATTTCGTCTGCCCACACGTCGTTATTTTTTCGCCTCATCGATCTTCTCTAAACTTATTGCCACTCGCGGCTTCACTATTTCACTTACTACACTACTGTTCCGAAAACAAGACTTAAGAATAGGAAAACCACTACTTCATGATCTGCTTGGATATAACGAGTTTTATCATAAGGATTAATATTTCCAATGGAAGCCTTCTAATGTCAGCTTTCTTTTCCAGCTCACAATTCCATTATCTTTCTTTATTCCAAGACTAAAAACGTGCACAATGGCAGTAGGTACTTAGATTACGATTTATATTAGATTATTGCATGGATCTGTATAACAGTAGAATATCTCCACTCTTCCTCTACAATAAGCTTAACTTTATTTCCCTCGTCAGCCATACAACTCTACTATTCCCTCAGTATTAATGTAATAACCGTAAAGCAAGTAAATTGAAATCTAGCCGACTCTATCTAAATTCCCATTCCATCCTGTGTGGGCGTCAATAAATAACACGCTACTTCAATAACACATCACATCACACATCACATCACCTATTATCTCACAAAACATAACATAGACATTTTCTCCGTAACGAAATGAAAATGTAATGCGCGTGGAGGTAGGTAGCTAGCTACCTACTCTAATGACTCCATATACTCTCTCTCTATGAATTCACTGCATAAAGCAACTAATCTATTTTCTCCACCACGCTGCTATACGCAATCCTACAAATATAATGAGCTTGGATCTGCCTTTCCTTTTTTCTTACTCCATTTCTATATAATTTAATTATGGCTAATGCTGTGACAGCTTCTACCTTCTCTATGCTATTGGATTTTTTACAGCGCAAGCAAATGGATTGCGTCCTTTGTAACTCATACCAAAACACAGAGTTCTTTGTATAGTACTTTGTACCGGTATTTTGACGAATGGATATGCAACAGAAGCTGAGAAGTTTTTTATTGAAATTAAATAAAGCACATGTATACTACAAGTTAGCATGTAATTATGGTGGGAAATTAAAAGTATGCATTGTAAATTGTAATGTCTGTAATTACGGATAAATAATTAGCATTGGATGAAATCATTAGTGAATGGACTACAAACACATTAAAAATATGAACTCACTTGTTAAAAAACTGAAAAAGTAAGTTTCGAAAATGTTTAGAGAATATGGAAATTCAAGAATTTTACAAAAGAATTGTGTTACTAAGTAGTTCTGACTTAAATATTAGAAGTATTATGTACTGCAATCTTTGAATTGCACATAAAATTAGCTCACATTTGAATGTAAAATTCTGAAGAAGGGACGGCTAGTCACCTACCTACCTAATAAAGCTAATGGAGGTGCATTGAAGGAATAAGTCCTAGTGCCCTGCCTGTACGACTCTGCAGGAAGTATCAATTAATTGAGCTAATCATATACCGGAGTAGACATTAAACTATAGGATCAGTATATTATGCAGAATTTAAATGTAGCACCTTAGTATTCGTTATTATGTTATTACAGTGCGTGATGTAATGAAGTTTTATACAATGTGATTGAGTGAG
>JABASI010004553.1:0-13858 GCA_019776505.1 Tomocerus nigrus | reverse complement strand
TTACAACCTATTTCGAAATTCAAAATTGTGTCTCCTTTTACGTCAAAATTTGAAAGACTGTACCCTTAATGCTTTGAGTTTCAGGAGTTGCTAAGGGATGAATATTTCCCGTTTTCTAAGCTATTCGCGGAATTAAGTATTTGGCTCAATGCACAATCAGTCTTTTTGTGACTGTTTATAATTGGCAGGCACTGCGGACTCATTAGTAGTACATTTTGGAAAAATTCTAAGCTTTCCGAAAATCCTATTTTTTAGGTTTTAGCAATTGTTTCGTAACGTAGTTCGCTATAAGCGTTGATCAAATAGATTTTTAGAGTGATGTCTGAAGATAGAAGGGAAAGAAGTAGCAGCAATCGGGATTATATTCCTCTTCAAAGTTCTGCTTCATCCCAATCCTCTAATACCACAGAGACTAGTAGTTCTTCTGAGGAAGTTGATTCTCAACTTACTCAACGGCTAATATCGGAGCTCAGTAGCAGTCAGGCTCAGCCTTCTAGAGTGGCTGAAAATGAAGAGAGGCAATCAGATCGAATCGGCTCTGGGGATTTTAATGAAGTAAATCAAGTCAGAGAAGTTGAACTAGTTAGGATTCCCTCAGAAATATCTTCGGGATATTTAGCATCAAATGAATCTTCCAGTGGAGCAGTTCAAAGGAATCGTGGAGTACACGGTCCTGCTGTATCATCACCAACTCCCAGCAGTTCGCCAACAACTTCGATAAGGAGCAACAGCAATTTAGATTTGGTCACGTTCATGAAATCTATGATTGTTTCTGTTTCTGAAAATGCTGTTAACAGTGCTGACGAAAGATACATGATGAATTTTCCAGAAACAGTCAATGCATCTGCCCCGATACACAAACCTTTGAGGAGGTCTCAAAGTACTGATAGTTTCTTTTCCAAAAGTAGCAAAGCTACGATATTGTGCAAGGACAGCTCTAACTTATACAGAATGACAATCAATGTCAAAAACCCTTGTGAATTCATTTCCCCACGTGATTCTACTAGTTTGGAGTCTGTAAGTACAAGAAAATCTATGACGAATCGACCTGACTGTTCTTTAGAACATGTTGACTATCATGGAGATAGTGAAATTGTTAGCGTTTATCAGCTTCAAAAGGAAAATGAAAATTCAAATGATAAAAAAGCTGACGCAAATGCTGGGAGAAGTGATCATCGGAATTTTTTACGGAACTTAAACGCTTTGTACCCGACCAACGTGAAGGAAGTTAAATACGATGTTTATGTAAATGATGATGAAACGAAGCCTGTTGAAAAGCAGAATAAAGTTAGCCCGACAAAATCAACAATTTTTAATACATTTCTGGAGTCCACAGGCATTGACAAGGATCGCATACCTCGCGCAGTAAGTGTTGATGGAGGTGAAGAAAAATATTTTCAAAGAGAATTGGATATGTCTGAAATATTTTCGTTTTTATCCAAATCTACGAGATCCTTCGGAGATTTAGCATTAATCAAGCGACATTTTCAAGAAAAGGACCCTTTGGGCCTAACTTATTCTAAAGCCTTGGCCTTGGCAAGTGCAAATGTAATCGAATTTCTTATCATTAGGTTGCTTCCGCCATTATTGATTAGTTTTTCAAGTACTGATGATGATTCTCATTTTTTATTAGTTGACAGGGAAACTTGATGAATACAATAACCCGTTCGCTAGCGTGCCTGACAGGAAAGTCAATGAGCCATCGTCACTTCCAGGAATGAATGATGATAATGCTAGTAATACGAAGGAATCGGTGGAAAGAAATAAAAAATTGTCTGTGAACCTCAACTCCAAAAGTCAAAGCAGTTTAAACGATACTAAAGAAATATCTGAACTGTTTTATCTAGGGTAATTTCTTGTAAAAATTCCAAGCAAAATCCAGAAAAGTTTATATGCCTTTTTATAATATAGTCCTTGCTTTCAATGAGTTTTCTTAGAGATTCAAAATCAGATGACGGAGAAAATCGCAGTGACAGATGTATATCTTCGGAGACCTTTGACTCAATAAGTGCGGATAGCAAGGGCAGTTCGCAATCCAGTAAATGGAACGCATCTAATCCAGATGGCAATAATAACTACATAGTCAGTTCAATGAAACTTATGTTGTCACTATTATTTACACATGTACACACAGAAATAGATTTTAATGCTCATCATTACAAAATTTACAAATAGTTGAGCCAAACTTCCAGTGAGGATTCAATGGAGTATGATGACGACCGTAAATTTCAATTTACCAAAGATATTTCAGGAAAAGAGGAATATTTGAGACAGACTCCCACTCTCAGTGAGGAGCAATTGGCATATCATAACGAATGTAGGCGACGTGTTTCCTTCAACAATGATTACCCCGTTTATGTTCCAGCACGTCAATCTTATCTGAGAAATAGAAAATTGGGTAGGTATATAGAAAATGTAAACCACTCGATGATACTAATCATTTTTAGAGTGATTCAGTGAATCTGTTCTAAAATCATACGATCTGAGTTCATATCTGCAATCTGCTGTTTCAGACCTTACACCAACTAAATCTCCTAGGTCAACTGTGGATGTTGCATCTGCTACAGAATTTTTCGATGAATCTCAAGAGGAGCTCAAAAGATTTAGTGAAGAATATGTGATGCAGCAAAAAATTATTGATGAAGCAGAGAAGAGTTCGTACAAACTTTTAAGGGACTTACAATGTCTCTGGATGAACGTCAGTGATATGGGTTGTCTGCCAACCATCGCAACTCAAACAATTCTTGTAAAATATCATACTAAACTCACTTTTTAAACTTCTAAAAATATGTACTTAAATACATAACCTATAACCGAACCGTTCTAGCTATATACTTATGTGTTTTATAATGAAAATTCAAAATAATTAGGGAGAGCATAATTTGATTCAGCAAATTCAACTGTGCATTTTTATTGCGGACCAAATGAATCAAAATCAAGACTGGCGAACATCTACCGATTTCAGTGGGATAGAAAAGTATAATTATTAATTTTCTTTAGCACTGTTTGTCCTGAAACGATGTGCATTAATAAATTAATAATTTTCTTTTGAATTTAGACTTCAAGAGTTACAAATTGCTAACAAAAGTCTTAAAGAGCAATTGGATAGTTGTAGAATCATTCAAAATTGTTTGGAGTCAGAGATAAACTATGCAGCTAAAGAGAAAGCTCTATTGAACGATGAAGTGAAACATTTGTCATATCAACTGGCTACAAGGACATGTAAGCTTGAAAAATCCCTTCCAGCATCTCCAATTCTTACTCCAAGAAATACTGACGGTAATACATCGAATGTGGCAAGTCATAACTTGGAAAAGATAACCGAAGAAAACAGTTTTCCCAATGAAAATGAGGTTTGCAAACCGAATTTTGTAAAAAAGAGAGAGGAGGACTTTAACTCTATTCTCGATTGCTTCCGACACAGGAAAGGGGACATGGACACTTTGAATTTGCAGTTAGACAAATGTACTGAATTTTATCTAAGATCAAAATTATTGCGTAGCGAATTAATAGACGCACATACTTTTACTTATATGAGAGTGAAATGATCGGGATTTTTTTTAGATCAAGACGATGTGAAAGCTTTAAAGAAACAAATTGAACAGACAAATGAAGATAAAGAGAAATTATACCGGTCTTATGAAGCTTCAATGGAAGAAAAAAAGGCATTGATTCGCGAACGAAACCATTACGAATGTGTTTTAAAACTAATTCTAAATGAAAAGCATAATCAAGAATACAATCCTCAAGATTTACTTGCGAGATTGCTGACAAAGCTCAACACATTTCCACCTGATAATGAAGGAAAATCATCTCGCTTTTGCCTTTTGGAAGGAGCGGTTCAAGCTGTTCAGGAACAGAATGCTAGTTATCGTGAAGAAATAACTCAGTTGAAAGAAAAAATCTCTAACGATACAGAACAACATATTTTGATAAAATCTGAGCTAGAATCCAATTTCCAAAAGGTATCTCAGAAAGTTGAAGAACTCAAACTTACCATTGAAGATAAAAATGACTTGCAGAAGTCGCAAGAGAAAAGATTGTCAAAATTGCATGAATTAGAGGATATTGCTAGTCAGGCTAAGGTGATTCCTCCAAAAATAATATTTTCGGGTCAATTATAGTTCACTGTGATTAAGTGTTTGATCAACAGTTCTTACTTGCAATCGTTTTTATTTTATACTTAGAATGCCTTAGATAAATCGTTAGATGTGAAAGATGCCGAGATAGCACACCTCAAACAAGGGATTGACGAAATATACAAGTCTAATATGAAGCAACAGAGAAAAATTCATGAACTTCAAAAATTAAACTCCAAGTTGACAAGAGAGACGCAGGGGCATAAAAGCAATGTAAGATATAGTAAATGTACATTTTAATTGCAAACCTTGAACTATTTAATAGAAGATAGAATAGCAATTAAGTGAAAACAATTTAAAACTCTTTTCAGATTGAGCAATTGGGAGCAATCATAAATCAGCTACGACAGAGTCTCGTCGACCAAAAGGCTCAATATTCTGAGCGAGTCAACGCTGTCGGTGATGAAATGTTACTAAGTAAAGAGCATTGTGGTTGGCTCCAGAAACAAATTGATCATATGAATAACCAACTAGAAGATGCCCACAGTCGCATCAAGGCTCACGAAAGGGACAAGTCTTCTTTGGCTCAGCAAGTTCTATCTGCTGAAGAAGAAAGGTTTGTCCTTTCATTTTTCATCATTTCTCTGAATTTCAGACCATTGTATGTATTTCATATTAATATTAATATTTTTCTATTATCATTGCTATTGCTGCATGTTATGTAGAAAAGTCGTCGATCGCAATCTGAATGAATTGAAAGCAGCGTTAGAAAGCGATTTGGTGTTAAGGCAAGCTCTGATTGAAAGAAATGAAGTGCTACAGATTGAAATAAATCGCTTACGAAGAGCGAAGATCACGAATGGTCTTTCGCCATTGATGAGTTCCATGCCAAGTCAAGAAGGAGAGTTTAGAAATCCTCCGTCGGAATTTAGCACCATTTCCGAAGGCTTATCTTCATTAAATTCCTTTCCGTTGTCCGACTACAAACCTCTTCCTGCTGGAGAAAGACGAAAAAATCGACACAATCCTTATCGAAAGGGAGTCGATCCTCCTAGAATCGCTGTACAGTTTTTGTATACAATTGACTTACTAAACTATTTCAAAAAACTTACAAATGACTATTTTTACAAATGTTTTGATTTTCTCAGGTTTCTTTGCACAATGCAACAGGAGCATCTGCCAGTCAAAATCACGGAAATAGCTCACTAGACATTAATGCTGCTGGTGCTGCTTGTTCCATTCCCAATGAATATGAATAAGACTTCCACAAGAGTTTCAAAGCAGATCGTCATTGTCAAGATAAATATCGCATGGCTCATCATAATTTCCAGTTGATAAAATGCAGAGTGAAAGTTACGCGATAAAATGAATTAGCCTTCCTAAATTATAAGTTGAATTATGCTAAATTCCAATTCAAAATCCATTGTAAACTAAAAAATTTGTATGATCTTTATTATATGCATACTTTTACCCAGTGTATTTGTTATATATATATTATGATCAATATATGTTTAGTGCTGCGCCTAGTATAAAGAAAATTTGTACACGGAATATTTAAAGTGCAAGTACTCCGAAATAAATTGATGGTTCAGCGTTATCCGTGGTTGACATATCGATTCCTTGATTTGTAGAGCTACTTACTATTTATTACTAGGTACTGGAATTCAGTTAACATTTTAGTTCAAGTTCATTTAAATTATACCAGATCATTTTGTGAGTGCTGTTTAGTGAAAGCGGAAACCACTTAAGTATATGTGACCCTGAGCTTTCAGTTATGATAACTCAAGGTTGGAGAATAAAGCAAGTAAAATATTAGAGAATGTGCTGCATGACAAAATAGTGCATGTCCACTTGGTTGAAATATCCAGAGCTCAATATTAATGAAATGCATACTTAAACAAGCGTCCTAACAATTATTAGCATAACGCTAGGAATGAGAGTTCAAAATGCTACGTCTACTCTACGCTATAATGAAAATTACTTTATGCTTAGTAATTGACATAACGTTTGTCACTTGTGACAGCATTTCTTTCTCTCACGCAACATAGTAATTTAAAACCTGTCGCTGAATCGAATGCCTAGAACTATGCTGCCAGTTCCCAGTAGGTATCCATATTTTACTTATCAATCTGAAAGTCCCTAATACTGCTTTATCTCCAAAACCTCTGAACAGCCCATACACTATTCTACCTCGGATCACAGGTACTAGTCAATAGCAAAAGTTGGCTTAATTTTCCAGTGGGAAATATTATGAAGCCCATATTGTTTGATAACTACACTGTCACACTTCAGACAACATAGGAGAAAGTCGCTTTTCCTTAGAACACAGTAATACGATATGAAGCTTTCACTGAAGAGAAAATTTTCTCCAATATAACACTTTTGTATTTTTTTACGTCACCTACCTAGCTTTTTCGAGTTTCGAGAATTGTGAGTTTCTTTGTGAGTGCATTTGTACAAATAGCGTTGGGTATTATAGTATTAATTGCATTCAGATCGGATACAGCTCCACTTTCCTTGGCGGATGATGTTAGCTAATGTGCATGTACATGGTCAAATGTAAAAAATCACAACAGTTTTATTTTAATTAGTCTTAAAATTGCTTACAAGCTGGACAGGGAGAACTGGGAACCACGCACGATTTAATTAGTGCACAAACTACTTGCAATGCAATTAAATTGCAGTAGTAAAAGTTTCCTTTGCCTTGGAATACAAGTACCTTTCTAGTTAAATATTTACCTTTTACCTCTGTGTCCTAAATTCTACATCCTAATATCTGCGTAAACTATGTATAATGTTGCATCGATTAGTTTTAATTCCATTACTAAAGTACAACTTGTTATTATAAAGCGAAATTAGTATAATTGTCTTAATCGCTCTACTTAGATAGGCTAAAATTTATAAGCAAATAATGCAAGGTTAATGGTTTTGGGTATAGCTGTAGCTGGTAGAGGTAAATGGTAGTTCAAAAGTCAAATCGCCGTTTCAGTATTGTTAATAAGCAAGTAACCACCAGATAATTGTAGCTGTTATATGAGAATGTTCAATATCTTGAATTAGACAATTGTTGAAATGCTTCCCCAAAATGCCTAATGCCTATACTGTGACTCTGTCTGTGTGCCTTTATTTTACTTTTATTTTTTTTTGCTGGGAGCGCTTGAGACTTGGGAATTTCCAAACGTGTCATCTCAACAATTGAAAATATGAATAGAAAAAAAGTTGAACTAATATTCAACAACCAAAACAAAATAAACTGTTCCTATGTCATATACTAGTCAAAGTGGTCTATAAAACCGTGAGGATTATTACGACTTTAGTTGACACTGGATGCATGTGACGGATAAGAGGCAAGCAAGGTGACTTTTAATTTGCTCTAGAGATTTTTTTATTATTAAATAGAAAATATCTCATTGCACATCGGATTGATCTGGCCCTCCGTAACGTAACTACTTGGTAATCAGTCAAGTTTACAGATATAAAAGCATAATATGCTAACCTGACCTTCGATTAAAATCAGACCTGGATAGCCCCGAAAAGCCAGGCTTAATTCCAAAAATATGTAGGTGTAAACAAATGACGTATTATTTTGAATTATACATTTCTACAGACATCTAGAAATCTATTGATCAGATATGGATACACCTTCACATGAGCTTTCGAGGTGGCTATTTTGGTCTCCTACATACCTATTTACCAGACTA
This sequence comes from Tomocerus nigrus, assembly GCA_019776505.1. Classification (NCBI taxonomy): domain Eukaryota; kingdom Metazoa; phylum Arthropoda; class Collembola; order Entomobryomorpha; family Tomoceridae; genus Tomocerus; species Tomocerus nigrus. Next base: position 6,078 of record JABASI010004553.1, on the reverse strand, counting down.
TCAAATTATATGAGAAATGCATTCTCATTGAATTGCACTAATGGTTTTGCTGGGTACTTGCATTTTACGGCTAGGAGTGGCTTATCAGAATAAAGTCGTTGCAATCAAAGTATGGAATAATGTTTATAATAATAATAATGCATGTAGTACGGAGTATAAGAAAAGGGATTCTTCTCATAATCCCAATATTTATGGTGAAGAAACATAGAATGGTAAAAGAAAAATAGCTTTGGTAAGTCTTAAAGGGAAACATATGTAAGCCCAGAAGAATTTTCTTTTCTTTATTGTTCCTGCTTTCGCCGCCTTTATAGAATGAGAGAAGCAATTCATAACATTTGTCCTTCCTTGTGAAAACTACAATAAAGTGAGATTAGGGGTTTTAAGGACCCTTTCGTCTGACTTTTGATGTGTTTTGCGTGTTTGACTTGACTTGTTTGTGTTTCTTATGGCTGAGCTGATGACTTATGGCTATTAGTAAATACAGAGTACAGTCCGATCCAAATGGAAATCTACACTTGTTTATGGCTGGGCCATTAAGAGCCAGGCATGTACACAATAGGCATATGTATGTGTTCTTACAGTAAAATCTGCAAGCAGGATTATTAATCTTGGGCTGAGTCAAGTTAAGAAGGCTATTGTACGTTTCTCGCATGCGAACAGCTCTTTACATGGCTCACAATTCACACGGTGTGACTTTGAGTTAGCCGTAATGCTATGTAATATAACCTCAAGTCAAATCATTATCCTCGCCTGTTATTTATGCCTTTTAAGGTCAATACTTGAATTCTAAGGTTTCCTTTTCCTTGAAATATATTTATTCTCGAATTTCACTCAACTCCGCTTGCGTTGCATTTCAGCAAATAAAATATCCTTTCCCCATTTGCTTTCCCCGTCGGGTGTTTTGTGGGCGCTTTCTCCTTCTTTGTATTTTCTTAAGCTCATTGCTTATTCATCATCGTATCTACTACTGGGCAAAACAAATGTTGAAGAGAGTTTACAAAGCACTTGTACCATGTTCTTATGTTCTTGAATAGAAATGAGCCTAGCACTCTCAATAATTTGAATAAATTCTGAAAAAACAGTTTTAAGGATCGCATTGTGTTTCCAGTCTTCGCTAAGTAAACACTTATTTGTATACATAAGAAAGGAACAATATTATTACAAGTTTCTTCAGGACAAAAGGACTTAATTACATCATCACATTCTGCCTGAGAGGCTGCCATCATACAAAAGCGGAATAAAACGTCTATAATTTAGACACGGAAAGTAAATACACGGAACCATTCTTCCAGACTGTTTATCTTTCACTCATTCTATATTTAATTCATATATTACCGTCCTGCACGAATATGCAAATATAATAATGTCCTTTAGTTGTTCTTTGAATATCCTAACGATACCTACTTGTGGACTAACAACCATCACGTATGGCTAAATTACATTATTCGATTTCTCTAAGTTTAGTAGAATGTTTTAGTGGTAAATTTTAGGAGGGAAAGTTTTTGTTCCAACTCGAGTGCTCGCTGATTTACAAATAACATTATTACCTAAAATTACCACTTTAGTAGGAAGTTTCGCAACAAACATGCAGTCAACGACGAAGTAAAACTTTCTATTATTAGTCGGTAATTCTAATCGGATTTGTGTACCAAAATCATTACTCTGTCTGTGATGTCGTGACCGTAGTGTGGTGTGTGTGACGTCCGAAATTATCCTGTTCCAAAGCGCAATTCATATCCAGATCCAGGAAAACATGCTATAAATGCAGTCTACTAGCCTAATAAACTAAATCCATCCGTTCTGCAATCTTTAATGGAAAGGTTTCGTGACCTTGCCCTTAGAAACCTCGTCTTTCCTCAAATTATCATCGCTATATAATCTGTTTCGTGTGATTTTACTGCGTCATTTATACTGCTGCACATTAAAAGTATACTAGAAGAACATACATAGAACTAATAGCATTAGTTTCTTCTGCAACTGCAAAACTTTCCTCTTCCCGAGAAAGACTGCCTTTTATGAATATAAATAAATCTTATTCTGTCGGAAGAATATTATACTGCCCCCATAGGTTGTCTTCCTAGTCCTTTCGTGTTCACACTTAAACTTGACAATGAAAAGCCTTACGAAGAGAGAGAGAGAGAGTTCGTATCATGCATAGATGAAAGTATCGTGCGCTAAATGAGAAACGTATCGTGTCCGAATTGACTTACGATTCTAATCAAGGAAAGCAGTTGCATTTTTTATAGAATCAAATCGGAGAGAACATACATTACTGTAGTCCATGCAAAATACCTATAAGCTATGCGTGTGTGTATAGACGATTTCCTACAAGTATGAATGTAGATATTTGCATATTTATTGGAATGCGAGAAAGCACTCTTTGTCGTTGCATGACAAAATAAAGGAAGGAAACTGTCAAGCCTAGAGAAATCAGTCAGCGAAAAGTAATATATATTTAAAATGGTCAGGTACGGAACAAAAGTCAGTGTTGGTGTAGCCTTGGAGCAGGAAACTACTTCGTACAGTGCTTTCCCCAATTCAGACTTGAATCATCCTTTGCTGAATTCCTCAGGAACATCCTTTCTCTATGATCCCAACTCAACGACCAATGTCACTACTCATCATCAGAGTTTACGAATAACTTTTGCATACCAAGCAGCGACAAGAACCATGTCAGATGTAATTATCACTCTCAGCGACCACGATCAACAGCAACTCATTCAAAACGGTAGCCTTACAGCTCTGGAGAGAGGAGCCTTAATGGCACAGGCAAAAGCAGATCCAAAAAGCCCCTTTTTTGAAGAAGGCAAAGAAATTCAAGTTTACTCCGTTGAAACAGTCAAGGGAAATAGTGGGCCGGTTAAAAGTGGAAAAGTTTACATCGAAGAAATACCCGTGACGCCCACGCCGGAAAGAAAGGCCATTTGCGACTCTTCAGAAATGAAACGGACTGAGAAAAAAGAAAGCGATGAAAATAACAACGAAACGGAGAACACAAATGATTCAAATGTAAAAGAAAATGAGAAAACAAAGACTAACGCTACAAAGGAAGAAGAAAAGAAAGACGTCAAGTCTAAAGGAAAAGGAGGTGAAAGTGACGCAACTAAAAAGGAAGAGAAAGCTGCCGAAAATGGACCGAAGACGAAAAGACCACTAAATAAAACTCGTCAGAAAATCAAAACTGACAAGCAGGTATCCTTTTCTCCGGGACGAGAGAGGCGAGCAAGAAGTATGAGCAAATCAAGAATTCCTATTATAAATTCACCTGCACACGAATACTATCCTTGCGAATACTACCGGAGAAAACTCATGTGCGATCATGGCGTTTGTGACTACCATACCTGTTGGCTAAATTTTCCAGCTGTCCAGAAATCCGCTGGACAAAAGGTATTGTTACAACTGCTCCATTTCATTCACCAATTTATGAAATATTCCTCTGTTACGAAAATATTCTGTAACAAGAGCGTATAACTTTCTTTTTTGTTTGAATTCCATGAAAAGCTTTCACTGACTTCCTATCTGTAGTTTGATCAGCATTTTTTACAAACATGTCATTTTGAATACAAATGTATGTCAGCGAATTATAATGATTTCATTATAATATTCTGTAACAGATTATTACAATTTCTACTTTTTATGAAACGGTCGTTGTGATGTTTTAGGTGGTGAAAAAAATGACAGCCCAGCAGAAGAAGCTGGAGGAAGACGCAGCAGTAAATAAGAAGAAAGTTGAATTTATGCTGGATGACGAAGAGTACCCAACAAAACCACTGAAAGCAATAATTCCAATGAGAAAGAGACCTTCAAGACTCGAACCTATTCTTGTACGACGAGGTAAATGAGATGAAGATGAAATTATATCATTGTTACTAATAATATTATACCTGTAATATGTACTTCCATTGTTACATCTATTTTAAATTTCTTTAAATAAACATTAAATAAATTATGCATCTGTGAATATTTGTTAGAAATCTGAGATAATTTATTCATTCGTATGTATTTTATCAATAATTTTAAATAGAATTTTAGATATCTATTTGAACATCATTATATGACAATGGCCTACGGAGGTACAATACATCAAGATTCATTTACTCACAATCAGCCGATAGTGAAAAAGGTCACTTTCATAACTCAACACTTTTCCGTTGTCGTAGTATGGTGAATCAAGTAACTGATTGCATTTTCAGTACTCATCAAAGGTAGGTATCTATACAATACAACGGTAGAAATCTACCATCCTTTAATTATTATCTAGGTATTACAAATGTATCATCAGACAGCATGACAGTATTTTTCTTGAAACTTTAGCATGCATGTTTTGTGAAGTCAATAGTTTACAAATGTTTAATATGTAGCTGATACATGTCTGCTCGCTTCATTTGAATAGGTACCTGAAATCCCCCCATTCGGCAATCAGTCAGTGCACACTAATCAAATATTATATCACTATGTTATGAGTACTTTTTCAAGACAGACGTTAACCAAAAGATGGAACAATACAATATTATTTGCAAATAACAATTTCATAAATTAAATTACCAACGTGTAAAATGTGATCCATAACCAGAATAATAATGAATAAATTAATAATAAGCTTATGGTACTAGCACACTGTATATATTCGTAACACTTAACCTGTTAATATAAATAGACCCTTCCCTGCAAGAATGTACTCATTCATTACACTAAACTACACAAACTCTCAAAATAAATAATAATAAATACCAACTTTAACTTACAATTAGATAATTGTGCTGATATAGTGAGTGGTATGTTTCTTCAGCTATAAGATCTTCGAAGCTTCTCCTACTTTTTACAGCAATACAAATATCTTTACCAAAACTACAACCGAGTATAAGCGTAGAAGAATTCTTAATGCGAAACAAATTTTCATCTTTTGGAGTATTTACAATATGAGAACTATTTAATCAGTGAAAAAATCTATCCAACCAAATTGGCTAACATACTGTGGTATCATATTATTGGTACGGATTAATGGAAATAGTATGAACGCGAGATTGAAAAAGCTCTTCAAGGGCTCACAACAATACGGTAGAGGTAAATATTTTGTTTGACTGCTTCATCGATGAGGAAACGAATCAAAACCGCAACATATTATTAGTCTCCTGCTCTAATTAACATAATTTTAGCCACAATAACAATATTTTAGATTTCAAGGAACTACGTACATTCGCATTATCAAAAAAGACGACAATTCATTTTCGTTTTTCTCTGTTAAGGAATGTTTACAAACTTATATTTTGCATTGTATTTTCTACATAACAAATTCCTAGGTTTATTTTAAATGATTATAATAGCTCAAAGACGATATACATTTAACTGGCCATGAAAAAGATGTAAAATCTAGTAACTTATTTATTTCAAGGTTAAAGACGATATTATATGTAATCACTAAGGTTGATTTTCAATACAATCTTTTAATCAAATAGATAAACGTAAAAGAGGTAAGCTACTTATGTTAAAAATTTGCCAACTAGCTTGATTGCCCTGGGTTTTCGTGAAATGAAAGAAACATTCAAATGCCTTCTCTAAATTGTCTAAATATGGTACATAGCCCTTTATCTCCAGCATCAATTTAGAATTTATTTGACTACAGACATAATAAGTGTAACAAGCAAAGTGATAACTTGCTCAAATGTTTTTAATTTTAACTCTCCATTAATTATGCAGTATAATGTTGCATTAAGCTACCTATGGCATTGGGCAAAAACAACAACAAGGCTGACAGGCGACAGTCAACTCAACAGCGCCTTCAGCACTAATACTAATATCCTCATTCCAGATTATATACTTTTTTAAGTAGCTGAACGAATGTACGTTAACCGATATTTAACTAATTATACAAGATAAAATGAATTCGGAGACATTTTAAGTAACCTTTGCAATTATTTTCCGAATAGCAGTGGTTGGTCCATGCAAATGAACGACAACGCATTTTTTTGCGTAGATGCATTTAGCGTAGATGCATTTTCAAAGGAAATAAATAGGTAAGTAGTTAGGCTTAAATATTACTTAGTATAATGACGAGTTTGTCAAAGGCAAAATAATTAT
>JABASI010004552.1:0-13859 GCA_019776505.1 Tomocerus nigrus | reverse complement strand
AGTAAATTCAGCGGAATTCATTGACAGAACATCGAAATATGATTGGTCAAAAATGGTTTAAAATACATGAAATGGCCCTCGTATCATCTTTTTTGCATCTGCAAAAATTGGCTATGCTATTAATGAATCTCTTTCGAGTTGTTTTACATGTCTCCAGCCTTTGGATACAGTAACAGATCAATTTTTACACGGAGAAATACTCTAAAATTGAGAAAATTTGAAATTTTTCAAGAAAAAAAAGATGATTAATTCAAAAAATATACGTATCTTATGCCTTTCTCGACACAAAAATAATCTAATTCTCCATTTTTAATTATAAAAATTGAAGCAAATCCCCTTTTTTTGTTTTTAATGACAAAAGGTGTGTCTACTATAAATAAAGTTGAAAGATACATTTAACTTTAAGTTGCATATTGAAAAGGAATAAAGTCCCCTCGGTGTTCATATTGTGTGAAAATAGGATTTATCTCTGTTTTGAAATGAAAGGATGAATTGTAGGAGAGAGGATAGGAGGATGATGAACAAAAGGAGGAAATGGGATCGAAGGGAAAGTTGAGATGAGAAGAAAGAGGACAGAGAGATGAGGATAAGTAATAAGACGAAGGACTTGTCCAGATTTGCTCTTATTTTCCCCTTTCCACTTACTCTCTCGACTCTCTCTCTCTCTCTGTATCGTCTCGTCAGTTTAAGTCAAGGCTCATGGACTCTTGTTACCACGGAGAAGTGGGGTAAGGTAAGCCCTTCTGGGAGTTTCGAAATTAAAATTTCACTTTCTCTTTCCACGCTGGCGACAAAAAATGAAGATTTCTCATTTTCTCCCTAGTTTTGTGTGTATCAACAGTACACAAGGCTCGTGGACTGTAACCATGGAGAATTGGGAGAAGGTAATCTCGTCCTGGAGTTTCGAAATTAAAATTTCACCTTTTTTCTACTGGCGATCGACGAAATCTTCATTTCTGTCGCCAGTAGAAAAAAATGTGAAATTTTAATTTCCAAACTCCCGGATGGGCTTACCTTCTCCCACTTCTCCTTGTGGTAACAAGAGTGCAGGAGCCTTGAGAGTTTAAGTAGATGTAGTCTGGAATTATTAAGTGAGAGAGGGGAGGGGCGGGTGGCGGCGGGTGTTCTGTGCTGGAGATGCGATGGCATGGCATGGGATGACATGACATCACTGCCGCCATAGCTCTGCTCACTTCACGACCCTTTAATTTCGATCTTTGTTAATTACTTCGTGTTTGCTAATGAGCTGCTGTCTTCTCGACTGCTTTGCAATTCTCTCCTCGGATGAACATTATGATGGTGATGGGAATGCTGATGCTCAATACTCTCCAAGGCACACTAACTTAACTAACCTGCCCTTCCCTACTCATTTACATCTCTCTCACTCACTCTCTTCTATTCTTCTACAAAATATACTAAACTATTTATATATTAACACTATATAATCCAACTATAAATATACTCATCAATCCTCTTACTATAACTTTCACCCAACTTTTACTAAGTTAATTAATTTACTACAGGCATATTTTACGTAATTTACGCGACTTTCAATCTCTACACTTACGTTCCCTATTTTCCACTTCAATACACAAAAAACCATCAAATATTTTACGATAATTATTTCTTACATTTCTTATTTACAACAAGGTTAAGTAGCATATGGAAATAAAAATTGAATGATTAAAAACATATCTACTTTATTTATAGAATTTTGGAAAATAAGAAGAAATGCAAAAATTACATGGAGGAGCTCAAGATCTTCAACTTTTTTCAATCTCTGCGTGGATAAGAATAAAGGCACCAAATATATTCAAAATAATTTACAAAACTTAATATTTTAAATATTTAAGCAAGCTTGGTATGTTCTGCAAAAAATCTTTAAAACTCCCAAATAAATACTAAGTCAATCTAATTATAGGTTGATGTGTAAATAAAATTAATTTCTAGCTTATAGAGATACACGTTGAACTGAATCTGAATAAGGATTTTTCTTGCAAAAATGGAAAAGTTATACAGGAATTCAAAGAAACTATATACATACATTTGGGATGATGATTTATTAGCACAGAAAATTGAAAAGGGTCTGTTAACAGAATTTCCTTTGTATTTTAGCGAAGAAATAAAAAATCAAAGTGGGAAGACGAAAAGAAAGAAGAAGCATATAGCATATAATGTCTTATAATTTAAATAGCTACATTTTGGGAGTAGAATTTATAATTTATGTCATGTAAGAATAATAGTAAGGCATAGGTACCTATATAAATAGTTGAGATTGAGTAGCGAAGTGGTGTAGATGGATGGATGGATGGATGGAGGGATGTCGGGGATGGTGTATGATGAAAGTGTGCAGAGGAGAAAGAAAAGCGGAAGCGGATTGAAGAGGAAACGGGTGGAATTATGGATGCATGAAAGCGGATTCGACCGGAGAGATTGGAGACATCCTCGGCAGTTTAGAGGAAAGGAAAACCAAAGACAGAGAAAGGTCACACAGATCAATCTCCTTCCCAACATCCCATCATTCCACTCACTCAAACATCTCCATCTCCTCCTCCGACCTTTTCATCCTTGACCAGGTCGCTATTGCTATGAGTCCATGGTAAAGGCAATTATGAATCATAAAAGAGAAAATTCACATTCACTCACTCTCTATTCACTTTCTATTCTTATTATTTTACTTCTTTAAAATTAGCAATTTAATAATATTATTATGATTAACTGCATGTCCCTTCAATCCAACAAAACATACCATTTCCGTTATAAAATAGTTTTCACGCCGATTCCATTTCCCTAAAATATTTTTCACCCTGATTCCATTTGATGAAAATGTCTTTTTACGCCGGTTCCATTTCATGAAAAGATTTTTAGGCCTTTTCCGCTCCACAAAAATGTATTAGATAGATTTCTTTATTTTATATTATTTTTATATTTTGTGAAAATGTATTTTTCCAGCTTCAGTTGTGTTAAAATGTTTTCTGCACATGTTCAACCCATGAAAATATATTTGCATCCATAGAAAGTGTATTTTCGCAATTTTCTTTCACTTTTCATGCATTTTCTTGGTAAAAGCTGTAATCTGCGAATATAATGAATAATATTATATTTTATGTCAATATTTAATGTGTTAGGCTTGAAAAGAATGTTCAGGTATAGTGTTTATAGGAATAAGCGTCTGCTAATTTTCATTGTTCAAGTATTATGGCAGAGTTTTTAATGAAAGACGCTGTATACGTAATACGCACATGGCGTTGTGTATAATACTTAATAATGTTCTTGTAGTGTGTAGACATTTGAGTTGAGCCTTGTCTTAGTCGTCGACTTTCCGCTGCCTCCTCCTCCTCCTCCTCTTTCTTCTCGCAGCTCTGCTAATGCTCTTTGTTTCATTAATTATTATTTTCATTAAACTTCATTATCTCGACTTTGATAGACTTTCCATTCTCCGTTTTCATCGCACCCACTCACTCCCTCCCTTCCGTCTGGCAACTGCCACTACATAAACACACTTCACTTACACTACACACAACTTAAGCGCCCTATACCCAGCAGTGGTAACAGTGTCCATGTGGCTGTGTACTCCCTATAGACATCCACTAATCTGAGACGTTAGCGTGCGATTGGAGGGTGAAAAGGGCGCAAAACATTTGAAGGGGGCAGAGCTTTGGGGCTAAGCCTCCCCTTCCCAGCCAAAACAGCCAAATTTTAATCAAATTTTTTGATTAAAAATAAGATCCGAAATTGGCAAACACTCTAGGGCCATTTAAACCCCAAATTCCACAAAATAAAACTTTTTCTCGTAATCCCTTGGGAATTTGGGCATTCCTTACGCCCCAAAGTGGTTTTGCTGTTTGAAGTTCGCGAGACTCAGGCGCAAATAAATAGTGGATGTCTATATAAGCATTACACAACAGGATGACGAACTTTAATTCCACGAGCATCTCCTCAACCCTTGAGATAAACTTAAACAGACTGTTGGCATTAGCACTTCTCTTTCTATATATTCCCTTACTATTAAATGCCTAAGACCATATAATTCCCTCCTCCATTTCAAATTACAAACTCTCTAATACCCTTGCCTTGGCCTCTCTCTCTCTAATTCTATTCGGCTAGACTGTTGTGTGAGTGATTAAAACTATTTAATAGAATATAAAGTTAGAAAAATTTATTCTCTCCCAGCAGGAAAGGCTAGAATTTTAAAAGGACGTGCATTTCCTAACACCTTTGTGTACATGTAAACCTTCTTTCTTTGTTTCTTTGTTTCATCTCCCTGTTAACATTTAATCCGCCTCTGCAATTTGGTCGACTTTGTTTTATCATTAACCTTGCCATGTAAACATTTGACACAATACAATATCAACTAATTTTACAAGGGAGACAAAGTTATAACACAAGACAGAAATGTTGCCAAAAGTTCTGTTACGCATGTACCTCTATCCTATGTCCTATAAATAACATTTAAATAAAATTATAGGCTCTTTGCGTTACAATTTGCACCTTAAATTATAGGAATTTTAAATGAATCTTATCGCTATTAAAATTTAAAATACATTTTTCGTGAATAAGACTTACAAGTTACAGTGTAGTTAAAGTGTGTTGGGAAAATGTTAGGAAGTTTGCAAATTTCCAAGAACCATATAACACTTACTTATACTATTCATTAAATTTTATAATTCTAATGGAAACCGAATCGTAAAACGTACGGGGTACGATGTAATAATTAAGCTAGATGCATTTGTGTTGGTTTTATTCACATAATTGTCATTGATGATTGATTTTTAAAATGTTGTGGCCGCTACGGGCATATTAACGGACTTAATTATTTTATTATTAGCGTAATTTATAGGGAAAATGACTAATGTCTGACATTTTTAATTTTGGGAAGCTTTTATTAATGTTGATACATATAATTTATGGTGGTGCCATTTTCATGAATTTTTCAGCGCAAACTTCCTATTATTTGTCAATGAAATTTTTCTAAACTTAGGTAATGCGTTTTATAAATATTTGCAAACTGTCTATTAATTAAAAATTCTTTTAGTGGAGTAATGTGATGGACTATTTTGTTGTGGAATGTTTTCAGAGTATTTGAAGGATAAAAGGATCGTGTGTCAAAAGTTTTGGGTGGAAGTGAGTAAATGTCCAGAAGAGATGAGAAAGGAAGGAAGAGGATTGCATTTAAAATGTATGTGTATTAGGAGGTAGGAGGTTATTATTGTTGGCTGGCTTTTAGCAGTCTAAGGTTCTCTTTCTATGGGAGAGAGTTAGAGGACGTGATGGCCGGGATATAAAGTTAAGTTAGTTATTTCTGGGATCCCTCATGATGTTGGTCATGCATATTCATAGGATCTACTCAACAACCTAATAACAGAACCATTCTCCAAAATCCGGCTTACACTCCCTCAGCCTTAGTTCAACTCACTTTCACTCACTCACTCACTCAACTGACTCACACGTAGTCAGGAGTAGTACATAAGGAGATAATATAATTCCTGGCTACTTAATACACTCACAGTCCTAGTAGGATAAGAGGGAGATTCTAATCACTAAAATGTCGAGCAAGATCCTAATGCAGGTATTATACTTACTTACTCTTATTCTACTCAAATGAATACACAACTAAGAAAAGTACAGAACTCCTCACTCACTCTTCACTCACTCAGCATTTATTAACTTGATACTTCCATTATCATACTTACAATTTCACAATTTTCCGCCTTTTAATCCTTTTACTACTCAATATACTTTCTCCATTCTCACTGATGAGACTGCGATAACGTGATGACTCATTAATGAAATTACACAATTCATATCAATATTAAATCAATAATTATCCTAGGTTTATTGATTTATTTATTTCACCAGATACCTTTTTCATATCCTTATACATTTACAAAAAATTCCTTTACATTATTTTATTATCCATAAAATAATTTAAAAAGACTTAAATGCTGTGTGGAAAAATACACACACCAAAATAATTTTCTGTCATATAAAGTAATTATAATCACAAATATAGACCATCTCAAAATTAAGCATATCTTCTTATAAGGTGTTCGCAATTATAATAATGATATACCTGTAATTAGCTACACCATGCTATATCATTTTAATAATTGTGAACACCCTAAGAATATGTTTTGGCGTTCTACTCGCTTTGTCCGTGTAACAGTTTCTCAGTTTTATTTTCCAATAAATTGCATAAAGTTGTAGAAAGTTCATCATACAAGAAAAATTAAGTCCTGCAGATTTTATTTAGAGGTATAGGCTACAATTTGACAACTTACTGGGCAGTGGGAGTAGGAAGTAATGCCTAAAATGAACTAATTTCGGGTTTGAATGGGAACAACCTAAAAGGCGTGTGCGTGGCTCCTTATTGGCATTGTTTTGATGTTGGAAGTTTATGCCAAGTAATTAGAGAACAAGTAGGACAATATTTTCAAGAGGAATTAACAAGAAATTCAAAATTGCAATGGAGAATAAATTCATTCTGAATCCAGAGACTCACTATATACAGTAATTAAGAGTAGTATATAAAAAAGGAGGTAAAGAAACATTGGGACTGAATATTGAGAATCAAAGTGAGAGGTGCATGGAGCATTTCTAATGATTTCTGAGTGTATCCACATGAAATGGGTGATTAAAAGAGGGAAATGTGACAAAATAAAAAAGGAGCAGGGAGTAGGGTTGGAGAGTAGTGGAGTGGGGTGTATTTAGTCGTCGTCGCGGATGTCGGATGTCGGATGTGATGTGCTGTAAAAGAAAGGAGATGAAAAATGCGTGTCGGAGTGTGGGATTGACGTGTAAATATGCGAACATAAGCAAAGTGGCAGAGACGTATCTGGCTAATCAAGGAGCGGAAAAAGGGAGCAACTTCCTTGGCTGACAAAGCAAAACTGTCAACCTCACGAAGGAAAGGAAAGGAGAAAAGGCGACGTCAAATGTGCACCAGTTAATGAGCAGGCAATATAAATGAATCAGTTCCTACGACAAACTATACGCTCCTTTCTATCCTATCCCACTTATAATACACATACACATATTATCCCCGTCCTACACTAACTCCCTATTACTAGTATTACTAAATATTATTAGAATCTACCTCTACAAAATCCACTAGGACATTTTTATATGAAATTAGCAATGACATAAAAAACCAGGGGAAGTCAATGCAATTAAACCACTACCAGTCTATACACAGACAAGCTTTATAATTCTTTTATACTTTCTCCACGCTTATTTCCTGGTTAAACATTTCATTGATGAGTGCGTAGCCAGTCATGTTACATCTATAAAATTACCGCCATTGAGCAAACAAAATCCTAAAACATCCCCCTTTTTCAAATTAAAAGATTTTATTGATTTCCTTTGTCAATTTCATTATTACAACAGCAAACTGAGATACGTAATTTCTCTATTTCTCTATTGACTAACTGAGAAACTTTCACCAGGAATTTTACCGATATATTTTTAATTTTTGCTGCAAAAATTTTATACGGCGTTAACTTATTTGTTTATTTTCTCAATTTTTTTATTTTTGAAATTGTGACGTTATTTATTACAATATTTTATGCAATTTTACTAGAAACTAGATGATTAAGCCCAGCACGTGTACTAGTTATGTACTAAATGCATTTTCTGTTTTGGACGCCTCTTTATGAATTTACATGACGCTAAATTTACATAACAGGGAACATTAATAAAATAGTAATTGATAGAATAGCGACAAAATTAGGAAAAATAGGACAATTTACAGGAAGAAAATAAATGAAGTTTTTGAGAAATTAAGGAAAAAAATGGGAATTAATTAAATATGGAATTAGAAAATATTAGAAATAAGAGTGAAAACAGATGTCCGGCGACTCTTTCCATCTTTTTCTAATTGGAGTAACTCTGGAATGTGTATAAAATGCAAAAATTGAAGTTTTTTTTAGAAGATATGTAGTAATCGTGAGTATTGGAAAGTGTTTTTGGCGGGAGGGTGCATGGGCGCGTGAGGGTAGGAGATGGCCTTATTTATATTAAAGCAAATAGTCTTAGCAGGCCAATATTTCTCCTTGGCTTTCTCTTCTGTTTGTTGACTGGTCTGATGAGACAAATTAATCTTTGAGCTGTTCCTTTTGTTTAGAAATGTTGGTCGCGTTCCAGAGCGTTTCGCTTCGTTTCTCTCCTACAGCTCCGGCTACACGGCTAATGCACCTCCCATTACACCTAATCTATTTCCCTCACTTTCTCGCAACATTCTTTCCTACACTCATCTTCTTCTTCTTCTTCTCCTCATCCTCCTCCTGCCTCCTGCACAACAAATCCAGACTAACTCCGAACATTGTTTCTCCTGCTCACTCCTTATTATTGCTTTCCTATATACCATTCCCTTAAAATTAATTAAACTTCACGAATTCACGACTACACTCGCCATCCTCTCTTCCACAACAAACTTTCACACTGCAAGGACCTTCGATACGTCCTCATTTCTGTCTCTTCTTAAATAACACTCAACTATACTTAAATACTCGTGCCTTCTTCCTTTCCCTTTACATCTTCGCTAAGTAATTGACAATAAGAATTATCTTAGACGCATGCAGGTGAACATTAATTAATTATCTCTAAAATTCCCTCATTAAATTTTAAAGAAGAGTTAGGTAGTCTATTGGCTGTTTCATTGATACACAACAAAATAATTTTATTATTTTCAGATGTTTTTTTGTTTTTCTCACATGGGCATAAAAACATTTTTGATTAATTATGAATTAGAAGTTGGAGTTAATATTTCTACATATTCCTCCAATAAAATTGACAATATTTATCACATGTAATCACATGTAATATAAACGCTTAATCTCAGATGACCAAAAAAAGGGTTTTAATTAATTATTAGCGAGAATTTTGTGTTTAAATTTGTAAATTCCTCCAAAATTTATAAAATGGGCAATGTTTATCATAGTTTACAATATTTTAAAGTTACAGAAATCTTATAGCAAATGTATTTTTGCGACTGCTATCATTTCAATAATTTATACAGTGACATCATTTCATGTGAAACTTTGTAAACGCTTCATCGTAAGCTGCCTAATGTCAATTTTTACTTTTACTACTCAAGGAGTTGTGTGTAGTAGTGACGGATGTGATATTTCTTAAGAAAAGGAAAGGTGCAGGTAGGCAAATGAAAGTCAATAAATCTATCAAAGAGCAATAAAGTGTCTAGGGAGAGGAGAATTAGTTTCTGAAGTCTTTCTATTGTGCACGGTGTCTGCTGTATGTAAAAGTGTTATGGGAAATGAGATTGAAAAGGATTTAGTGGAAAATTGAAAGGAGAAATTGAGGAGAATAAGTAGCCGATAGAAAGGAATGAGGAGGAAGGAGAGAGAACTTGATTTTCCTTCCTCCGTTTGCCTTCACTCTTTTAAATGTCATTAAATGTTGTGGGGGTAATGAGGCGGGAAATCATGGAAATGTCATTTGCCAAAACTATCGATACTCTCGCGGCAGTCTTCATTCACCCGGGCATCATCCACCAACTACCGTCACTCTCCTTAATTCACGCACACTTATTACAATCTTATTACCTTCTTACTCTTACCCCTATATACCTTTACCTTCCACTTTATAAATACACACAATTACAATTACAGCTTTCTCCCTAAAAACATTCATCCCTCATTTATTCACCTTTCCCACAATTAATGAACTATGTCCCATTTAAGAAATTTATGACCTGTCACTTCTCAACTCTCACTTTTTATGTCATCAATCAGAAAATTCCTACATAAATTGTAGGAATTCTTTGTTCTTAGGGGGAAAATTCAGAATTATCATAAAAGAAACAATTAAAACTTTAATGTAATTGCTTGGTGGGCCGTAATAGGCAGTATGCGTTTTAAGGCTCATAAAAAGCATCGTAACAACTAATCATAATCTCTTGCGCTAATTACTTGAAGTTAATTTTATTTGTGACACATTTTATATGAATTTTTGACTGACGATAAAAAATGCGTTAATATGAGCCTCTCCTGTACATAATACTCGGAGAAAATTTCGCAAAAGTTCACGATGCGACTAAATTATCATAAGATGACGAATTAAAACCTTTTTGTTTAATTGTTTAGTGCAGTAATAGGGAGTATGCGTTATAATTGTCACAAAAATGCATCGTAAAAACTACGACGTGTTTTCTCTTTCATTACCTGAAATTAATTTTATTTGTGACAGATTTTATAATTTGAAGTACTTAGGTAGTGAAAAAAATGTCTCTCTGAAAATAATACTCGGAGAAAATGATGCTTTAATGTTATCGGAGGGATTGTATGTATAGGAATAAGGATTGGCGTAAGGAGTCTATTTGTAAGTCGGATAAATTGTTTCTAGTCGATGGATATTTGGATTTGCTATGGGAAGATCGGGAATCATGGACATTGTATTGAAAATATAGAGAAATAAAAAGATTGTCTTAATGTTGCTTCGGATGAGAGTCTGAGAATCCAATTTGGGAAGTGCTTTGCAATAGACGCGCATAACTGTAGCCAACTGTCGTTGAAAGTTCGGGGAATCGCTTTGGGTTACAGCCTTAATAGTCTAACATCTCCTCACCCAGGGTTTTCATCCGCCAACAAATCCTTGTCCATTTAACATTTTTCGCCCTCTCCCCATTACATCACATCAAAAGTCAAATTATTTTCCCTTTAACATCGTAAAAATAAATTATGCACCAGGAGAATATACTTCGCACATATCCAATACTATAGTATCGGATTATTATATTGAACGCACTGAATTGTACACCTTTAAATTGAAATATTAACAAAAATACTAAAATCTTTAATTTGAATTTTAGCGGGGAATTCCAGGAATTTTCTGGGTAAATACAAATTAAATTATCTTTCCGCATTTAATTTGAATTTTAGTGAGGAAATTCGGGAATTTTGTTGGTAAAATACAAAATTAAATTATCTTTCCATATTTAGTTTGAATTTTAGTGAGGAAATTCAGGAATTTTTTTGTTAAAATACGAAATCAACTTATCAGTATTTAAGTTTAATTTGAAATCGAATTTTAGCGGGGAATTGCATGAATTTTGTTGGTAAATAATTTTTTTTTAGATTTTTCCGTAATTCATTTTTTGATTGTGTCCTGTTCAGCTTGTTTGGGACAGAAAGAAATTGACGAAACCCTGGAATTGAAAGGACTGCAATCTGTAATGGTAATACAAATAGCCGATGGTCGACACTTTTGCTGACACGAGAGTATTTCTTTCTGGACAGATAACTGTCTCCTGGAGTAGGCTCTAGAAATATTATTAAATGCACGGTCGTCCGTCCTATAACTTTGACTTCGAGTCACAGCCGACAAGAAAAACAGGGATAATTTTTTTCCGAAAGCGTTACACTCACATTACTTGTCAAATTGGCAAAATTGGAGTGGACACACGTTCTCAAATATCCCATCCCCTACGTACGTATCCTTCCTTTTCTGTTCATGCATGATCTCTCTTCTACTCTCTAGTAGTAAGTAACACATCTTCTTCTCATCTTGTTAAAACACTTGGCTGGCACTGGACAAAATCCAGCTTCTTAAATTCTATTCAATGTGCGAATTATTTTTTGACTAGTTGAAGGTTATTTGAAGGACATTCAATTTTCCCCTCCTAAAAAATAACAGTCAATAAAGGCAATTTATTTTCCATACAACTTTTGCAAAAAAAATCGAAAAAATATACTGCCAATCTACTAAATGCTTTCTCCATATTATTCACAAAAGTGAAAGTTTAAAAAGTCAGACAATATTCCGTTTTGGAGGGGGATAAAATTAATGGATTAATTTGCTTTTCGTGCAAAAAATGATCTAATCCCGAAAAATGATTTTCTGTTAATCAATTTATGTTTCCTCTTGTCTATGTCGCGATTATTCATAATTATGAACGTCGGGAAATAATGAATGGCTTGTTCCGTAAGGGTATTCAATGTTTCTGGACAGAGAGAGAGAGAATGTGTGGAGAAGTAGTTACAAGTGATTGCGGGGAGAAGGAAGATGTAGGAAGGAAGTATGTGGGGGACGGATTAATCTGATAAATTGGCTATAAATTTCTAGGGCAGTTGCTTGCTAGTTGTTCGTCGTGTGAGTCTGAGTGTGTGTGTGGGGCTGGCTGGCAGGCAGGGATGTCCGATTAGGCGGAAAGAGAAAGGAAACCAAAGAAAGTCACCGAATAAGAAAAGTCTTGTCTTGTCTGGCCCCATCATCTCATTCATCTCATCCCATGACATTTCACTCTTAGCAGATCTTCCGTATAGGAAATGATGTTATGGATATTAGAGAGTAGTCTGGGTCGACGGACGACGAAGGAGAGAAAGTCAGGAGAAGAAAGCCATAAAATAGATCAGAGAGAGTTAAGTTGCAAACTTACGTTAATGTCACCTAGTGATACATTGCACAAACTTATCTCATTCTAGCTGCATAGTCAATAGCACGTCAAAACATTAGAAAAGTACGACTCAGTGTTTAACTAGCCTAAGGCTATAGTGGCTAAAATGGCATTTTAACCGGCTAAATCATTTTTACTGTTGACAAAAATTATTTCACATGTTTTTGGCCGTTTTGACCAAATTTAGCCGGCTAAAATTGATGAGTGGCTGGAAAATATCTTAAAAAGCCGGTTAATATCAAACACTGGCGACACGACGTCTTTTTAGCAGCAGCAGCTCGCACTCTTTTCTTATCTTGCTTTAATGGCTGCCTGGCAAAAATCTTTAAAAGCCGGTTAATATCAAACACTGGTGATGTCTTCTTAGCAGCTCTTACTCAATAGCACATCAAATATTATTAGAGAAGAACGACGCAGTGTTTCACTAGCCACTGGCTATAGTGGCTAAAATGGTAGTGGCAAAAATGCCATTTTACCCGGCTAAATAATTTTTGCTCCTGGCCAAAATTATTTCACATGTTTTTGGCCGTTTTGACCAAATTCAGCCGGTTGAAATTGATGTCTGACTTAAAAAAATCTTAAAAAGCCGGTTAATATCAAACACTGCATGGCGACACGACGTCTTCTTTTTAGCAGCAGCAGCTCTCACTCTTTTCTTAACTTGCTTTCAATCCTCAATATTATATTTCATTCCATCTGTCTCACTATTGCACATAGCTACCTATTTTTTATTGGCCACCCCTCCTTTCCCTTTTTATTGTCTCTCGCCATACACAATGACTACAATGTCTACTGAGTTCAACTCCACTCAATAAAAGTTTATAATAGCGTGTGCATTCATTCTCTATCTAACAGAAATAGACACTGCTAGATACGAAACTGTGTGGGTATAGTAAGTATAGTATACCTACCTTAATGTGCAACATTTAACCTTCTTCTTCTCCCCTACCACGGTTACACCGAAATAAATAACTGTATTCCCTATTATTTATGAAAGTATAATGGCAAATAAAAGAATTATCAATCAAACAGCATCATTTTCAATATTAGGCACTTTGCGCTGCAAGTAACCAAACATAATTAGGTAAATTTTTTTTAGGATTTATGAAATAGTTTTCTAAAAATTTGCAAAGTCCATAATTAATAAATGGCGATTAAAAGAAAAATCAATCAAACATCATCATTTTTAACATTAGGCAGTATGAGTATACATTTGTACTTCGTTTTAAGGATTTATGACATAGTTTTCGGCAGGGATGCAAAAACCTAAAACTTCTCTGGGAGCGAAGATTGAAAAATTTCTCAAACGGGTCAAATTTCTCAAAATTTTCGACATTTCGCAAAAATTTCCAACATTTCTCAAAATTTCCCAAAATTTCTCAAAAATTATTTACTTTTAGTACTGAAATTTCTCAAAATTTTCTCAAAATTTCTCAAAAAATGTCAAAAT
>JABASI010004550.1:0-13863 GCA_019776505.1 Tomocerus nigrus | reverse complement strand
CATGGATTCAACAGAAAAACTTGTATTTACTAACACGAAGGATATATACCCTATGTTTACTATTATGTATGATTCACAATCTTTATCGCAGAATTTCTTGTCACACTACATTACCTATTTCGCATACCTTTGCTCATTGTATAAACATGTGTAGGCAAATAGGTACGTAATATCTAGCACCAACTGTAACTTTTAACTGTCAAAAGAAGAGTGAGCAAAATCCTCATGTCATCCAACTGAGATATTTGTTCGTAAGCTTCACGCTTACCTCTACAAATACAAAGAGTGAGAATTTTCGACGCTTTCCGCTTATACAGACAATGACGCTATTTACTTTTGTCATTCGCTATGGCAGGTAAATCCAAAGTAAGCAAATCGGCAATTGTTCATATAATTTTCGGGGTAAATAAATGATGTGGTTGTGTATTCAATTAGGGACTAGAATAAATTTTGTGCTCTAAGGCTAATTGTTATTCTTCAGGTTTTATCACGGAATTTTTATTCTGATATGCTCTGATAAAAAAACCTGGCAAAAAATATGTTCGTGGAAATGGAGGTTTTCCATTTGTGGGACGTGAAAGATTCGATATGGATGGGAAAGCTACTATTAAATGTCAAAGATGAGAAAAGGAAACCGAAGTCAAAGACAAGACAAAGTTGGCTAAGAGGACACGGTCATTAATTCAAGTAGCTCTATACTCCTACCCGGGTTCTCATGCTCCTTGTCTGCTTTGACATTTTCTCTAAGAGTCCTTCTCCAGTTTTTTTTGATTATTTATCATCAGAGCTGAGTGAGCATGTCATTTATCGATCTATGAGATTCTAGTTGACATAGTTAAAGTAGGAGAATTCTCCATGTATCTCTAAGTGGATGCTAAGGCATCTTTAATTAAGAAAAATTGTTTTCCTAAACTTTTCCAAGCTATCCTAATAAATAAGGAGGAAATCTGAGAATAAAAGGGAATTTTGAACGCTGGCCAAATACATACTATTAGAAGTTACACTTAGCTGTGATATTTCAAGTTTTTTCCGCACTCCATCCAGTCCAAAGAATAAGTATTTAGGTCAAAAAGAAAACGTTATGGCATTGAATAAGGGAACAATAAGTGTGCATGACGATACATATCTGAGTTTAATAAAGAGGGATACTTCTATACCGAGGAGAGTCGTATATGGGGAACAATAGATACCTATCTCAAAGTTATTGAATCGGATTATATAGTAGCTAGAGTTGAAAATAGCAAACGTGCAAATTGGGAAGTGAAAGAAAATGATGTGCAGACAATGTCAGGAGAGAGAAGTTGTCAACTAAATACATAGTGTGTCAATTGTCGACTCACTGGGCAAGTTGTTAGCTGCGACAGAACTGTGACAACAGAAACAGCAACTATCGCACTGCCAGTCACTCCTATAACAACACAATCCCAACTGAACTACTTTTCATTCCCTCCCAATATTTATATAAATCTTTAAAGCAAGCTATGCATTTACTGCACCGTATTTCCTCGATCCCAAACTCTGTCCACCATTATTACCAATAATTTGCAACAAATATTCTGTAGGTATCCATTTAATTTTATTCAAAATACGTCTCTCCCTCTAAAATCTTTCAAATGTCTAAATCTTTTTTTGCAGAAATTATTACAAACGTTTTAAGTTTTGTATGAATGATTATGTAATGAGCGTAGAATTGGTTCTAGGATCTTTCTAAATAAATAAGTAAATACGGTAGAATCTCCAACAAGTACAAAAGTAGATAAATAGCCAAGGTAAATAGCTAAGTACATAACGGAGAGAGGAAGAAGGGATTGAATTCTGTATATTTGTATTATGGCGTATAGATAATCGTTTGTCTCGAAATGGATCCGGGGAACGTGTGCTGCGTATGAAAATTGACCGAGTTCTTGCTTTTTGTCGACAGGGAGTCAGGCACGGAGATTTCGTTTTCACAAAGTCGAGTACGTGACAGTATGTTGAAAAAGGATTAGAGATCTCTCTTCTCCATCCGAGCAGACACACGCTCTTTCATTGGAGTCAGTGACCATTAGATCAAGGGCTGTTATGTTACGTAGCACGCTACGTTCTTCTGTCAACTCACATACAGAGCACATATTTATTTGTACATACATAGAGATAAGTATGTAGCTCCGTAGGAGAAACACTGCCTGGCCTGACCTGCTCGGCAATGGCATCCTGGCATCTGATCTCATATTTTCCTCTATACAGGCTAAATAAATAGTATTATTAGAGGCTTCCTTGCCTTCCTACTCCATTTCTGACAGTTTTCGTCAGGGACGAGGTAGGTAGGTAGCCGTGTCCGACTATAACTATCAGCACATTTCATTACAGACACGTAGCATAACATAACTACGTATCTTTCACACTTCTCCATTCACTACATCCCGCCCGCCACTCGCCAACCAACACTCAACTACATAATTTTACAGAAATTTCTATCGGAGAAAGTAGTCTGGGAAAGTGCACATAGCAGGAAAGGAGAGAGTGTGAACACGAAACGCATGTTTCTCTCTAAAGTCACGACCCCCACCCTCCATCCTATCCTCCATTATATAATATTGCAGCCGAGGCTTAAATATAGCAAACAATTTGCTCTGGCCAGCATTTCTCCCAATCCCATCCAATTGCAATAATATTCTACGTTTTCATGGAATCTTCTCTACTTATGCAGCTCAATCCCATTCATACATCTATAATTGACTGGCCAACTCAGGAAATATCCCATACTTACCTCTTTTCCTTATAAATATCAATGTATTCACTCATTCCAACATATACTATTAGATCTACTTTTAATATTCAACGGAGAAAATCTCTATAGGTAGCTAGTATATCCATAAAATATCTTTACGATTTCACATTATTGCCAAATATCACCATTCCTTGTTATCACACTACAATAGAGAATATAATATATCCCTGTCACACTTAACATATAATATGCACTAGATAGATAGCTAGATATGTGTGGGAAAGGAGAAATAATATTATTACTTAGACGGAATGTATAGGCATATACATTGCATGCACTACTTTCGAACAGACTCCTGTCCTTTTCCTTTCCCCTACGGAGAAAGTATGCAAGGTCTTTTCTTCCGGTGACCCTGAACTAAACGAAGATTCCGACTAGGTCGCTTTATCTTTCTATGTGTGCTCAGTGTATTGAATGAGGAAATTGTCCACCATCCTCCAAGTTGCAACAATATTTATCTTGCTATACTATAGCTCATATTGGCGAAAGTCAAAAGTCATCCACGACAAACTGATGGAAATCATTTTCACTTGTAGCTAAGATAACACCAGAGATGCTACTAAATCATCACAACTTTCCTCTCACACGAAAATATTAAAATCTTATATTTCATATTATAACTATAACGGGGTGTAGTAGCTTGAAATGTTGTTGTGCATGTTACACAAGGTCTCTGGACCTACATACCTACATAAAAATCCCTATAGGAATATACAGCGACTATTTCTATATCAGCATTATGCAATAAGATCCAATGGGTGTGTATATATCAAGAAATAAAAGAAGCCTAAGGTAGCATTCTCTTTGGTGTTGCGACAAGAGATAAGGAAAAGAAGGAACATGAGTTTTCTCACTTACAGTCAACGTCTTAAGCTCCGTTCTTGAGGATACGTATCACCTAGGCACATGAGTAGAGAGAGAGTGGCGGATATACTGGAATAGAATATTCTCTAGTAAAGTAAAAGTAAAAACATGTCTCTAGCTACGGTACACAGGCAGGAGCTTATAGATCTCTGTCCGTTCACTAACAGACAAGAAACTCGTTTTTCTACCTACTTGTTAATACTTATGAAGCTACGTCTACTCTTCTTTCAAGACTTTCCCATAAAAATCCTCCTTTCCCTCTGCCGTTTTATGGGGACGCGGAAGGTTGGCGAGTGTAAAACTCTGGCAAATAAAACTCGGATACTCTACACTTTACCATGAACAAGGAAGCTAACGATTGCAGGGAAAACTTGTCTCTAACTCTTCTCACTTTGACTTAGCCTTATGTCCCCGTGTCAGAAAAGGGCACGAACCTCAGTCCCATTCTCAAATACCAACACTTTCTATTTAACTTTTAGTCATTCTTTGTCATTCCTCACACGCCACCACCAAATATCCTACACAAATTTAAAACACATAAAAAGATAGCAACTTATACAATGATTGAACATAAATACTACATTCATGATGAACGATGAAACAAATAAAAGTATTTTTTTTTCTTCATTAAATTCAGCTGCAGTTAATTTCGTCCGTGTTGCATTTAAAATAATTTGTAGGTTTGAAATTAAAATCAAAAGTTGGTAAACAACTAAAGAATGTATGATTAAGTAGGTACTCTTGAAACTCATGGAGAGCAAACGTACTAAAATATTCGCTGTCCTAAAAACGCAAACTGTTGTAGTGAATTTAATGACATCCTATAAAATAGTTGCATAAGGAGTTTCCCATGCCATTCTGGACTATTTGACAAGATATATTATTTTAAAATATGAATTATATGACAAAGAGCATGAAAGTAGGTATAATGACAAAATGATCACTTAATAGAGCTCCTATTTGAAATATTATGTGAGTATACGTTGAAAGGATATTTACATGTGGGTGGGGAGTGTAGTTAAATGTGTTAGGCAAGGCAAGGCAGTATTTTTCTGGGCGGCATAGGATAACACAGAAGTGTAGAGATAGTAAAGGAAGTTATGGCAGTTGAGTGCCGTGAGGCGTCTTTCTTTTTATGAGTCTTACGTGCATGTATAATGCACAATCCATTGCAAACACTTTCTCCCGAGTTTGTTCAACTTTCCCTCGCTCTCTCTTATGTTGACTCTTCTGTCTTTTCCTTTTCTATAGTGAATGAAAAGGGAGAGGAGCATGTAAGTATGAGTATAGTTGTGAGGATATAGGGTCTTTGCGTTTACTCCAAAGAATTTATTCTTGCGAAGGGTAGCCATAAAATTTTAAAAACTATCAGACAAAAATAAATTTGGCAAGAAAAATGTTTCCAACATCAAAGTTATACTATTCAATTTCCTAAAATATGTGACATTTATTCAAAGAGCCAAACTTAGAACGGGTGTTAGGAGGAATTGGATAATGACAACACTAATTATATAGCAGATACTATATTGAATTAAGAGGCTGGATGGTGCTGGATGTCGTTGTGAGGAATAAATTAGAGGATTAGCAAATATTTTCATGCTTGCAACCAAGTTCATTGCAAATTCCAGCGGCGCTTTGACTGTACGTATTTTTTAGGGAAGTAGGAGAGGTCTGGGTTATGCGTGATGTGAACACGATGCGGGCTAAAGTTTTTTCGAAGCTTCATCCGCCTTTAGTTTGCGTGGGTGAGAGAAAGATCAAGGCAGGTTGCATAAGCATCGGATAGTTAATATATGTACAGGGACTGAGAACTTGAATGCACTGCTAAACTTTCCCCTTGCAACTTATACGGAATGAAGGGGGAAAGTTTCCTGACTACGTACACGGATATCGTGCTGCATTTTCTCTAAACTTGAGTAGCAGTAGCTACTACGTATATAATACGTGCATGAATCTCTATACAATATATTTGTATAGGTATTTGATTGCGTCGTCATGGAATTGCATTAGCCACTATAGAGGGAAGTGCATTGTAGGTGAAGTATTTAGTAAATATGTGTAGTTTGTGATAGTAGTCGGGAAAAAGTGAAGGAAGGCTAAGGCTGTCGCTTATGTGTGGGGAATCTGCGTTGCTAGTTCCCAGGCAGGGATTTCTAAAGACATAATAAATAGTGTATGTTCGCATGGGTCTTAGTATAGAGATGCCTATAGCGGGGGGATATTTTTTCTAATGCCACATAAAGAATAGTACAATGCATCATTTTCTGACGGTTGAATTCGACTCGGATAATCAGACATTGATATGATTAGAAGAGACGGGTAGAATATGTTTTTCCAATGCCAGATTTGTTTTCTGATCCAATATGACAAGAAAAACATTTTCCCAATTCTTCATTCTGCCGGAATTATTTTTCGGCCTCTTTTCTCTGTCTGTCTTTTCAAATTATATTAGAAACATTTCTCTCGTCTCCGCTCTGCATTTTTCTTGTAAAGTTTATAACGTCCCTAAGTAGCTCTTTCTTACGATGGTTGGGAGTTTTGTTTGATGGGAATTTTCCACTCGGGCCTACATAATATACAATGTTTGCCTAAGCTCAGTTCAGGTCTTGCTTTTCATTTTATTTTTTTTATGATTTGATGTGCTGCAAAATAGATCAAGGACTCAAACTCAATATCTGACTCTGTCTCTTCCCCGTTATTTACTAATAGAAAATAATAAAGTGAAAGAGTGTAGAGGAGGGACGTGTGATGTGTGATGGGTGGGTCTCATCTGCTTCCACTGCCGAACCATGTCACGGCATCACTCCATTCTCTTATTTATTTATTTCTGTCGATAGTCTTCCTCCTCTGATTTTCTCGCCTATATCAATCCAGCCCCCACTTCTATCTCTTTTCAAGGGAGTGAAATTCAGTCGAAATGTATTCTCTTCTAATATGTTTATGGAATTCCCAATAGGAAATCCCTTCCACAAACTTAATTTAGCTCCGAGCAAACTTTCTCGCAAGGCAACTTTGTCTTCCTAGCCCAATGCATTGCAATTCCTCGCCAACCGACGACCTCCATAGCACACACAGCAGCAGACAAGAGAAGACAGCAAAATATATTCCCGATCATATAGGATTAGAAAGCCCAACTGTATATGTTCACACAGAGTCAAGCTACATAAATGCAGTTGCAAAACATTGGATTACAGCTCGCTACACTCCTAAATAACGAACACAAGAGCAAATCAAATTTTCTGACCTCCTGTTGCCTATCACATCCCATCACGTCACATCATTCTCCACAACGCACGTCCTCTATCCTCATTTTCACTCATTTTTACACATTCCCCCCTTTCCCGACTTTCTCTTCACAATTTCCAAAGGCTTCTGTATAAATCTAAGATGCAGTTGCAATCTAATTTCATTTTTATAAATTATCAAATAAATAGAAAGCTACATTTTACTTCTGCTCCACTATTAGCTCTAAACAAATCTAAGGATGTAATAAATTATGGACGGAGTTCCACTTTTTTCATCTTTCCTTTAATCCTGTTTATATATAAATGGATTTGCCATGTGAAATAAAAAATTTATGTTTTTATTTTTAATGATTGAAGCCACACAGTCGAAACATTGTGAAAGAGGATGTTTCCTTTCAGAAATCATATGAACAAAATGGCATTATAATAGGAACTTTATTATTAAATCAGTTCATACAGAGATTTTCCACCTTAGGTATGTCTTACAAGTCATTTTTCTGTGCTTAAGTACGCAGAAAGTATACATTAACCCTAAAAGGTCCCTTTTTATCTTTCGTATATGTTTGTAAAAGGCTCAGAGTGAAAAAACACGTTTTGTTTGATGCAGTTATATTTATTTCTATGAATCAGATGCTGTAGCCATATAAATCCACTTGGTTTCCCTCTCCTCCGCTCCACATGGCATGAACATTAGAATTTTAGTGCACCTTTAACTTGGAAGTGTAAAGCTGATTGTGAGTGAGTGTAAAAGTCGTTATTTGTATTTACTGGTTGCTTCTCCTACTGTTTTACCACTTGCATTTTTACGAAGCAAATATAGTTAAACTTTTTTACTCCAACTTCTGTTCCTTGCTCCTATTTATAGTTTCATTGTATCAGGACACAGTACAACAGAGTCGGTTATTTGTTAGTTTAGCCCATGTGTGAGTATATTCCTAGCATCCTCACTCGTAACCGTAAGTATTTACTAGTGAAAGTGACATAAACTATAGTTGAAAGGAGAAGAAGAAGGCAGAACAGAATGCGTCCCAGCCTGAGTCACTACTACTCCGACTTAACTTTAAGTCCCGTTTATCTGACATTCATAAAATCCACTAAAATGCAACAGTCGGGAAAATACCTAACTGAAGTTTCTGCAGTTAGACATGTTCCTCTCCATAAAGACGGAAATACTTTGCAGCATATTATAGAACGATGCATCTGTTAACATATGGAGCTTTGCAAAGAAAACAAATGTATTTATAGGAAGGCACTACACAAAAAGGGCCCCTGTATATCTCAACAAAACTACTAAAACGACAAAAACTGCAGAACAATGACCTGTGATTTTAAGATCCAGATCTGTGATCATCATAAACATATACTCACTTTTCATATCCTACATCCAATAATAATCCTTTTAAGCATAAGATCAATCATTTATATAGTTTCCAAATAAAACCCTCGAAAAATAAACCAATAACATTTGGAACGTTTTATTATATACAGTAAGATGATTTATTGACAATTTGCATAATTTTTACTTAATACCTTAAGAGTTACGTCCCTACTACGATAATTGTCTGTGACAATCTTCGACGTTAAAAATACATACGTATTGCCATTAATATTATATTGATGCGTGGAGGAGAAACCTAAATAGCTACACTTAGCGTTTTTATTCCCTTGTGTTACTTGACATGGAATTGCAATAGAATTTCTTAAAAGCGAGATTGTGGAACGTGAAACTGGATATGCCAGGCCTACATACAGACATTATGTAGAAGCTAAAATCCATTAAAATGTTTTAGGTTAGTGCCGTGTAAAGTACAGATAATAAGATACCTTAGAAATGCATGGTAGCTCCTACTACATCCATACTGCATACCTACATAAATATAGGTAGATACATAAGTAATGTAGGTGTGTAGATGTTTCATGTCGGAGGACTGTTGCCCCTCTGGAAATAATGCACAGAATATTACTTTGGCTATAATACTGCTCAGTGTGTATATGTTTTAGATAGAAAGAATATAAGTGGAATGCAAGTGTAATTGTATATCTCGAGAGTAGAGTGGGACAGGTTATTTCTACGTTGACTTAGGTAGTGCATATGTGTGTTTACGACTAAACGGCAGGCACATATTCCTAAGGGGGCTATTGTTCTCAGCCAAATAAAATTCAATTCAATTCAATTTTCAATAGATAGACGAGGTAGAGTAGAGAGAGAGAGGCTTACACAAGCCAAGTCATGCTTTCGAAATATTTGAGAAGGGAAAAGTCCATATAAGCAAAGACACATGTTACATAAGAAAATATGCGCATATACCTACACAGCTACGTTAGAAAAAGGATCTGCCAAAAGAAATGGAAAGTGCATAGAAATATGATATGCAAGCTACATTTGTAGTTCTTTGTAAATTTTATTCTGACTCTGCCCTGCACCCTTCTCCATAGATCGTCATGTCGCGAGAGAGAGAAAAAGGATATGATAAATAGACACTTAATCTTTATGGATACATAAAGCAGGTAGGTGCATATACACAATTACTGTTTACATACGGTGAAAGCTATTTACCTTAGAGAACAAGGAACAAACACAGAAATTGTAACTTTAGAAAAAGTCTGCCTTAGATAATATGTTGCAATGGAATCTATAAGGATGTTTTTTTTTCTAGGAGATTCCTGTGGTATCTCTCTGTGTATTGGTTTCCTCGTGCTAAATACAAATAATGCACTAAGATACTAAGTAGTGGTAGGGAAGAAAAAAAAGTTTTGGGATGCTTCTAATAAGTGGAAAGGGATACGATGACATTTGTGCTGTCATTGTGACACTGAAGAAAAAACACATCACATTTTCGTCTCATCCGTAGAAAAGTGTTAGCGCAGGAAAGGTTAGCCCAGTAGTATTTTCCAGAGGAGTAAGTGCTATCTTTGTGTAGAATAAGCGTAAAGATAGGTGGATAGCTGGTGACAATGATATAGAGAATAGCATTCCTAGGTTTCTATGGCTAGCTTAGCATTTCATCGCTTCCCATGTCGAAGTTAAGAAAAAGATCGGAGCGGAAACAAAAGTTTCCCTTCGAAATTCATTGTCAATTAGAGTGTGACAGTTTTAGTTCTCCGTGAAGACTCCCTGCCCCCTCCTCCTCCGTTTTGCCTTTTGTCTTCCTCCTTAGTATTTCTGGATGGATGTAATGGGGAAGTGTATTTGTAGTGGAGATACAATGCGGTGCAATACTAATAGGGCTATAGATAGAAAGATATTATTTACACGCAAGAAACATTCGTGCACTCAGAAACCATAAACTAAAGTCTGTCGGATTGTAAATTGCCGGGTATTATGGGGACATAAATACCTGCTTGCTCACTGTCCTCTATTTCCTTCCTTATTTTCCTTAGGAATGTCAAGAACCCACTAACTATTAATTATACCCGTATATATCTATAAGTTCATGTTTTCGGTTGGTGTCTAATCTCTGAGTTCTTGAATGTTGATGCACCCTCGGCATTGGAGGCTATTAAGTAGTTGCTGCGGCATTTCCTCCGTAATGAATAGATAAATTTGTAAAATAATGTTTTGTTTTTGTGCAGATTGGTGGGGGGATTGGGTCCACCAGCCTCGAACCCCTTACTAAGTGGAATTCCGTCGGCACCTGTGATTCTTCCCGTGTTCCCCAACAGCACACCACATCCTGGACAAGCGACCGGAAACGGGGCTCCTACCTCTCGCTCTCTACCGCGAAATCAGTACTCTCCGTCGAGATTTACTCTTCAAAAGGACTGTCGAGTTTCAGATCGCTGTTCCTGGAAATGTATTAGTATTGTTTTTATTCTTCTCTGCATCGCTTTGATCTCCATCTCCATTTACTTTGCAGGTAACCACTTTTATTACATGAATCCACTCCACTATTTATTTATACGAGTAAATTTAGGGCGCATAGGAAATATGCAAATTATTTCCTAACTTCCCTCGTTTTTATTCTCATTCTCCCTCCACCATTTTAGTAGTTAGCACATAAATAATAAGTAATCATCGTAAAAGCCATCATCATACCAGAACTGAGCTTTATTAGTGTTTACAAATTTATTTACGCTGCTATAATCGTAAATCTGCTATTAAAATCTACTGGTACATCTCCGGAAAGATGTACAAGGGTTTTCCGTGGCCAATTGTGACCCTATTCAAATTTCGAATGTCTTTTAGTACATGGAGGGTTGTGTTCCCTCCGTTGAATTGTGATGTCTGTTTGTGTGTGACTGAAAATGATGTTATCACTTCGGGAAATATCAGTCCAACTTCCCTTTCCTACTAGTAATAAGGCCGTGCACAATGGACGGCATTTCCATCTTCTACGTACGTACGTAGTAGAAATGGAGCTGCTTTGCTTCTACTTATTCCTCAGATGGCCACAACTCAGCCGACGTGTCTAGCCATGTACCTTTCTATCTCTCCATCTCGATCACAAATTCACAACATCCAGAATTTACTAAAATTCAGAGGACATAGATTCAGGGAAGACAAAAGCCCCAGACATGTGTAACATAATATATCTCTTATATTTATACTAAGAAAAGGTCTACGCTCCCCATGCGTTACATATTATTGCTATGTGGATGCATGTAAATAATTCCACCGCCTCCTACACTAAATTCGGCGAGGACGTGAGACACAAACGGCCATATGCAAAAATTCCTTGACTTATAATCTCCAAGTCATTTAAAGATAAAATTCCTTACAGATTGCCCAAATTCCAACAAACTATCTGCTCTTCCCTAATATCCCATACTATCTAAATATGTATCTCTTCTCTGCCTACAGAAGACCTGTGTGAGCATTTTTCTAGAGCATTATTCCTATTAGTGCCTACATACCTATCCAAGAATATCTACTACATCTTTCCCTTTTCTTTCCTAAATGCACTTTTTCTCCCGCTTCTTATCTCACGTTGTCATTCTTACGAACTCGAAAGACTAGTAGACTGGATTGAATAAAACAGGGAATTTTTCATTTCTCAAAATATCATATTATTATCAAACGGGCGAAGAGTCTCTACAAAAAGCAGAACTCTACTTTATTAGCTTTCTTCACTTCATTGTTTTCCGTCCAATAATATCAACTGCTAACTATCTATGTAGCTAGCTGCTACTAACTTTTATACATTGCAGGAATTTTATCAACCAAAATTAATATCCCGTCCTTTACAAATACTCGAATAAATTTTCATATTTCCCATACTCCCATTTTAATAACATTCAATGTGATTATATCTATGTATGCTGCTATCGTATGAAAAGAAAAATGATTACATATAAGTAGCTTCGTTGCAGACGTCAGTGAGCACTCTCAAATTGAAATTGAAAGATGATATAACGCAATGACATACGAACCCGAATAATGGAATGGAATAATGAAAAACTTGCCAAATCAAATATATTTTTTGTTGTGCTTCCGAGAAATCTAATATATTCTTAGGATCTAGGACGAAAGCAAATAGGAAATTGGAAAAAATTATTTTCATGTATTCTCAGAGTCCCCTACAATCTGCTCCTATTGTTTACGGGGCATTTGGCAATTCTTTTCCAATAGAAAATATCAACATAAGGAGTTTGAGAGTTTGATTTAAAAAATGCCTTATATTTACATACATATTAAATACTTAATTTTCATTATAAGATAATTGTGATTTGTGAATGTACCTACTTCTTTATCATGTCATTTTATAAGGAATAGATAGCTCTAAGTTTTAATTAAATAGATTAGCTTATTTTACACAGGTACTTACATAGAAAGTTTTGAAAACTCCTTATATAAAAGTTTTGTAAGCAGAGGTAGACTTATGGCAAGCATTTCTGTTTATTTTATTCACAACGGGTTTGTATGATCAGGCAGGACCCTAGCTACGAGGGGGCACACCAAATATTATAGTTGAAAATTTTTGCTGTTTTCAGCTATATTTGGGCGGGATTAATGCAATTTCAAGCGAAGCGCGACGAACTTTTATGATTTTTAGCCTTTTGGGAAAAAATCCTCTTTTTCTCGGATTTATTCGGCACGTGCCTCCATGCCCTTCCTAATTCGTGCCTGTGTATGATCCTTTAACTTTTGTTTCTTTTATAGAACCCGACTTCGGAATGATTCCTTTCACGGTACACAGTAATCCATTATGTTTGTCTGTTTATTCATGCTGCGCAATAACTATTATATAAGTAGCAGTTAAGAATGTGACATTTGATTTAGCGACATGTTTACAGCCGATTAAGATTACGTAGAATGTTTGCTGTGAATAAATAATTCCTTTTGCATTATCTGCCTAAAAGTAATATTTGAGGATGAGTGCAGGATTAATTTTGCGAACAGAAAATTCTTTAGTTGTAGTTTGAAGAGAGTAAGTGTATATGGAGGTGACTTCCTTTTCTCATAACCTATTCGGATTAACTACTCGAAATACATTGAAAAAGTCGGCTATAGTACATAATGGGAAAAGAAAGTAAGCGCTATCCTCTTCACAAAAACTTGCTGCGAAAATTCCTTCGTCTCGAATTGAAAGACTCATTTCAATTTCTAGGACATGAGAGTTGCCTTTTAAGATGAGTATAATACAGAGAAAAGGGTTCAGTGTCATAACTCCTAATCTCATCCATTGATCTTTTGATATGCCGAGTTAAACCAAACGAACGAATTTCACAAGTTGTATACTTAAAGTTGAATTGGAATTCTTAACCTTTCTTCTTTCTAACGACAGACTTTTCTATCCTCTTCAAAAAATAGGCCACTCTTCTTGCATTCACAATCCACACTATATACTCTCTTGTGCTAAAATCAACAAAAGATTGTCATACTTAAGTACAACATACAACTTCATCCAGCAATAAGCTCTATAATTTTACATTGCTTTTCTATCTATTTACAAGTTTATTTATTATAATAAAAGTTGATATTCATTATCATACTTTCCCACCTCAGCGTCATGGCGCGAAGGACACCCTGCTGGCCGAGCAGCC